>PVKP010035259.1:0-23487 GCA_004027715.1 Plecturocebus donacophilus | reverse complement strand
TTAAAACAACAAAGAACACAAGAAACAAAGAGGGACATTACATGGTGGTGAAAGGATCAATGCAACAAGAAGAGCTAATGATCCTAAATATATACGCACCCATTACAGGAGCACCCAGATACATAGGGCAAGTTCTTAGTGACTTACAAAGAGACTTAGACTCCCACACAATAATAGTGGGAGACTTTAACACTACACTTTCAATATTACATAGATCAACAAGATAGAAAATCAACAAGGCTATCCAGGACTTGAACTCAGACGTGGAACAACTAGACTTAACAAATATTTACAGAACTCTCTTCCCACATATCCACAAAACATACATTTTTCTCAGCATCACATTATACCTATCTTAAAAGTGACCAGATAACTGGAAGTAAATCACTCCCCAGCAATTGCATAGCATTTCACAGGTTTAAATAAAATATTGGTTGTCTGCTTATTTGTTATTTTCATCCCCTATTCCTTCCTGTCTCCATCGTTAAGCACAATTATTGGCATAAAAGAGGTTTTTAATACCCATTTTTAGACTGTATTCTAGCCTGGGCAATAAAACAAGAATCCCGTTCTCTCTCCCTCTTTCTCTTCCTCTTTCTTTCTTTCATTCTTTTTTTTTCTTTCTTTCTTTTGCTGTTTCTTTCTCTCTCCTTTTCTAAAATCTCTTCCTCTTTCTTTCTTTCATTCTTTTTTTGCTTCCTTTTGCTATTTCTTTCTCCTTTTCTCTTTTTCTAAAATCTCTTCCTCTTTCTTTCTCTCTTTTATTCTTTTTATTCTAAAAAAAAAAAAAAAAAAAGAAATTGAAAAGTTGAGTCTAATATTTATATGAAATTGCAAGGGATCTAGAATAGCCAAAACAATCTTGAAAAAGAATAATAAAATAGAAGGACTCACAGTTGCTAATTTTAAAACTTACTATAAAGCAATAGTAGTCAAGATAGCACGGAACTGGTAAAAGTATGGACATACAGACCAACAGAACAGAATTTTGAGCTCCGAAATAAACTTATGTGTCTACGGTTAACTAATTTTCAACAAGAGTGCCGAGACCATTTAATGGGGAAGGAACAGTCTTTCTCCCAAATCGTGCTGGGACGCCTGTACAGCCGCACGCAAAAACTGGACTCTTACCTAACCCAGTATACAAAATACATGCAAACTGCATCAAAGACCTAAATGTAAGAGCAAAAATGGCAAAACTCTTAGAAGAAAACAGGGATAAATTTCATGACCTCAGATTTGGCAATGGGTTCTTAGCTAAGTTAGTGGTTGCTTTAAGCGAGGGTGGCAGACTGGCGTTCAGGGGAGAGACAGCTAAAGGGTATGGGGTTTATTTTTGTAGTAATAATAAATGTTCTAAAACTGACTCTGGTGATGGGTGCACAGCCCTGTGAATATACTAAAAACCACTGAGTTTTACATTTTAAATGAGTGAATTGTGTGGTATGTGAAATATATCAAAATGTAGCTGTTATAAAAGGGGATGAGGTCAGCCCTAGGGAACTGGGGAGCCTTAACCATGACCTGAACTGCCACTATCTGGTTCTCCTGAGCATTGGTGGCCAGTCCTTCCAGGGAAACACCTGGGAGAGAGGCCTCAAAAAGTGGTTTGAATAACCAGGGTGCAAAAACGGGTGATCCCTAAGACTGAGGCCTAATTTGCTGGCCTTGTTTGAGCAAATAAGTAAGGGTGATGAGATGTGGCTGGATATCCAGGGACCACCAGAAAGAACCTTTGTAAAAAATCACAAAGTTTATAATTTTTGAGAGGCTATCAACTCCCAGTATAAAAATTTGGCCAATATTCTTGGTAGGGGAAAAGATTCCTTTAGTCCTTGGTTCAAGATATCCACTCTCATGGTCAGCTGAACTTCTTTGAGTTTATATACTTATTACATTAAAATTTATATTTGGAAATAATTGTAGATTCTCATGCAGTTGTGAGAAATAATACAGAGAAATCCCATGTACTCTTCACCTAGTTTTCCCAACGGTAACACTTTGCAAAACAATAATAATATAACAACCAGCATTGGCATTGATACTGTTAAGATACAGAATGCAGTCATTCCTCAATATCCCTGAGGGATTGGTTCCAGGACCCCTATAGGTACCAAAACCTGAGATTGCTCAAGTCCCTGATACAAAATGACATATAATAGTATTTTTATATAACCCATGCACATCCTCCTGTATACTTTATCTCTAGATGACCTATAACACCTAATACAATGTAAAAGCTATGTAAGTAGTTGTTATACTATATTGCCTAGGAAATAATGACAAGAAAAAAGTGGTACATGTTTAGTACAGATACAACCACCCTTTATTTTCTGAATATTTTTTATCTTGTTTGGTTGAATCCACAGATAAGGACCCCATGCATATGGAGGACCAGCTGTACTTCCATTACCACAAAGATTCAGGTTGCCCTTGTATAGCCACATCTCTTCCCTCGTGCCCTACCCCCTTCCTAACTCTTGACAACCACTCATCTGGTCTCCATTTCTATAATTTTGTCATTTCAAGAATATTATGTAAATTAAACCATAAAGCATATGACCTTTTGAAATTGACCTTTTTCTTTTGCTTTTTGAGACAGGGTCTTGCTCTGTTGCCCAGGCTGGAGTGCAGTGGTGCTGTCTGGGCTCAAGTGATTCTCCCACCTCAGCTCCTCAGAGTGCTGGTATTGCAGGCATGAGCCATCATGCCTGGCTAAGACTGGCTTTTTGCATTCAGGATAATTCTCTGGAGAGTCACCCAAATTGTGTGTATCGATGACTTATTCCTTTTTATTGTTGAGTAGCAATCTAAGACATGGATTTACCAGATTGTGTTTAACCATTCATCCACTGAAAGATGCATGGGATGTTTCCAGTTTGAGGGCTATTACAAAAAAGCTGCCATTAATATTCATAAACAGGTTTTTTTGTGTAAATAGAAGTTTCCATTTCTCTGAGATAAATTTTCAGGGATGCAATTGCTAGAGGTAGTAGGGTCGGTGCATGTTTAGTTTTTTTTTTTCCCCCAAGACAGAGTCTCACTCTGTTGCCCAGTCTGGAGTGCAGTGGTATGATCTCAGCTCACTGAAACCTTCACCTCCCAGGTTCAAGCAACTCTCCTGCCTCAACCTCCTGAGTAGTGGGGATTACAGGTCCCTGCCACCACATCCAGCTAAATTTTGTGTTTTTAGTAGAGTTGGGGTTTCACCATGTTGGCCAGGCTGGTCTTGAACTACTGACCTCATGATTTGCCTGCCTCGGCCTCTCAAACTGCTGGGATTATAGGCATGAGCCATCACGCCCAGCCTGCATGTTTAGGTTTTTAAGAAACTGCCAAAATGTTTTCCAGAATGGCGGTACCATTTTATATCCCCACCAGCAATGTATGAGCGATCCAGTTTCTTACATCCTCATCAGTTTATAGTGTTGGCACTATTTTTTACTTCAGCCATTTTCATAGGTGTGTAGGGATATATCATTGTGGGTTTGATCTGCATTTCCCTAATGGTTACTGTGGTGGGACATCTCTTCACATACCTCTTTGCCTTCTGTACATCTTTTTTGGTGAAATGTCTTTTCCTCATTTTCTCTCTTTTTTTGAGACGAGTTTTGCTCTTGTTACCCAGGCTGGAGTGCAATGGCACGATCTCAGCTCACCGCAACCTCCGCCTCCTGGGTTCAAGCAATTCTCCTGCCTCAGCCTCCCGAGTAGCTGGGATTACAGGCGTGTACCACCATGCCCAGCTAATTTTTTGTATTTTTAGTAGAGATGGGGTTTCACCATGTTGACCAGGATGGTCTCGATCTCTTGACCTGGTGATCCACCCGCCTCGGCCTCCCAAAATGCTGGGATTATAGGCGTGAGCCACTGCGCCCGGCCTTTTCCTCATTTTCTAATCAAATTGCTTGTTGTTTTACTGTTGAGTTTTGAGAATTCTTTATAAATTCTAGATACTAGTGTTTTGTCAGATATGTGGCTTGCAGATATTTTCTTCCAGTCTGTAGCTTGTTGTTTAATTCTCCTCTCTCTCATTTTTTTTGAGATGGAGAGTCTTGCTCTGTCACCCAGGCTGGAGTGCAGTGGCATGATTTTGGCTCACTGCAACATCCGCCTCCTTGCTTCAAGTAATTTTCCTGCCTCAGCCTCCCAAGTAGCTGGGATTATAGGTGCCTGCCACCACACCCGGCTAATTTTTTGTATTTTTAGTAGAGATGGGGTTTCACTATGTTGGCCAGGCTGGTCTCAAACTCCTGACCTCAAGTGATCTGCCCTCCTTGACCTCCTAAAGTGCTGGGATTACAGGAGTGATCCACCGCGCCTGGCCTGTTTCATTCTCTTAATGGAGGCTTTCATTGAATAAAAGTTTTAAAAAAATTTTTATTGAAGTCTAATGCTTTGATAAGGTATAAGGTTCAGGTTGTGGCTTACTTATTTATTTACTTTGCCTGTGACTGTCCAATTCTTCCAGCACCATTTGTTGAAAATACTATCTTTTCCTCACTGAATTGTTTTGGCCTCTTAGCAAAAAAAATCAGTTGGGCATTGTATTAATGCCCTTTCATTCACTCTTTTGGTGAGGGGAGGATTCCAGCTCTGGGGTTTGGGGGATGGCTGAACACCTGACACTCAACACTTGAAAGAAGAGCTCCACGGCAGTTTACTAGTCACATGGCCTGAGAGGAGGATATCCCATGTCCACTGGGTAACATAGGTGCTGCATTTGGGAACAGAGTGAACCAGCAAGGGCTGTGGGAAACAGGCTTTGTCGTAACAAGAGGGAGAGATGACTCCTGGTTCCTTTAGCCTGTAGGAGGATGTATTGTCTTGTTTGAATAATTCTGTGGGGTGGCAGGAACTGAACCCCATTATTCTGAGATAAGCAGGAACTGTGCCTGGTCCCCATTACTCTGAGATAAGCAGTTAACTGTGCCTGGTCCCTTTGGTAGAGCGCATTATCCACCTTATCCATGAGGAAGAGTGGGGAGTAGATCTTATGGTTAGGCCATTAAGAGCCCTCCTGATTTCACCAGATGTCAAGGCAGCAGTACATATGATTATTGGGCTTTAATTTTAGGCCTTACACAACAGGCATATTTGTGTATTGCTGGATTTTCTAATCTGTTCCATCAATCTGTCTATCCTCCTCCAAAACCACATATTCTTGATTACTGTAGCTATTATCTGACTCCTGGAGGCCTCTTCTTAGGTGTCTCTTTCTGGCCAACCTATGGTTTAGCTGGCTGTGCTTAATTAAGTGGTGTTACCAGACTTCTCCTATTTGCTGACCAACAAAATCACTGTTCTTAAGAGTTCCCTTAGGTTTGAACTTCCCCAAACTCTGCTTTAAATAAAGTCAATTCCTTCAGGGGTAGCTTTGGAGCTCTCTAGTCTTGTTGACTGTCTCCCACTGGGCAAAATTTTGGAGCCACTACTCCCAGGTGATGGGTGGGGTGGTAGCCTCAGATCTTCTTGGCTTGATTCTCTTGGTGTGGAATGCTGGTCCATTGAATGAACTGAGATGAGGACAATGGGAGCCCCTATCTCCTCAGCCTAGTGCACCACAGATCTAGGCTTATCCTGTAAGTTGGAGCAGTGTGGAGGAATGAAGCCTCTGATCTCTCAGCTGCACACAGTAGGAATTTAGCCTCTTCATCTAGGAGTTGGAAGATATGGGGAATCTTCTGGTCTGCCTTTCCCAGCCAGACACCACATCCCTTGATTGGGAGCAGAGGGGAGAGGGAGCCCTGTCTTCTTCATCACACCTGCCAAGAATGGAGCCTTCATCAAACTGAGCTGGGAAGGAGGGTGCTGAGGGATGGTGTGGATTGTAGCTCAAGAGCCACGGACTCTTTTGTTCTTACTGAGTTTTAGTAGATATTCCTGAATAAATGTTTCTTCATTTGCTGCACGTCCTTAGGACAATTTACAGAGATTAAAAAGCTTCGCCAATTATGCTTATTTCACTGGGGAATGGGTCTGCATAGCTCCTCACCATGCCAGCCTGGAAGTGAAACTCCTCCCTATGCAAAACTTTCAGAGTCAGTATTTTAGCTAAAGAGGCTAAAAATGTTACCAACAGTTTTCTTGGGAGACTGACGGAAGTGTAGGCCCAGGGTGGCCTACACAAGAGAAAACTGAAATACCAAAATTTCCCTGGTATACAACAGAGGAAGGGATCCAAAGACTTGGGGAGATTAGAATGTTAAAGTGGATTTATCTTATGAGACCTGCTCACCCACCTTGAGAGGGTCAGAGGATCCTCCTTTCACTATAGTTGTGACAAATAAGTTGTGAGATGAGCTTCAGCATCCTAGAAGAGCTCTGTGATGGCTCTTTTTGCACTGCTTCTCCTCCTCCTCCTCTTCCTCCTTATTCCTTCTTTGTCCTTCCTTCTCCTCCTTCCTCCTCCTCCTCCTTTTTTTTGAGACGGAGTCTTACTCTGTCAGCCAGGCTGGAGTACAGTGGCACGATCTTGGCTCACTGCAACCTCCACCTCCTAGGTTCAAGCAGTTCTTCTGCTTCAGCCTCCCAAGTAGCTGGGATTGGCACACACCACCATACCCAGCTAATTTTTTATTTTAAAAACTTTTTGTAGAGATGGGGGTCTCACAATGTTGCCCAGGCTGGTCTTGAATTCTCAGATTCAAGTGATCCTTCTGCTTTAGCTTCCTAAAGTGTTGGGATTACAGGTGTGAGCCACTACATGTGGCCATGGCTCTTTAGGTCAAAAATACAGAGGGAACAGCTACCATCAAACTAAAACACTAGGCCAGGTGCAGTGGCTCACATCTGTGATCCCAGCACTTTGGTAGGCCAAGGTGGGTGGACTACCTGAGGTCAGGAGTTCGAGACTAGCCTGGCCAACATGGTGAAATCCTGTCTCTACTAAAAATACAAAAATTGGCGAGATGTGGTGGCAGGCACCTGTAATCCCAGCTACTTGGGAGGCTGAGGCAGATCACTTGAACCTGAGAAGCAGAGGTTGCAGTGAGCTGAGATGGTGTCACTGCACTCCAACCTGGGCAATAAGACCAAATCTCTGTCTCAAAAAAAAAAACCAAAAAACAAAAAACAAAAAAAGAAACAACGGTCGGCTGTAGTGGCTCACTCCTATAATCCCAGCACTTTGGGAGGCTGAGGTGCAGGTGGATCACCTGAGGTCAGGAGTTCGAGACCAGCCTGGCCAACATGGGGAAACCCCCTATTAAAAAAAAAAACCCACAAAAACACTAAACATAATGAGCATAATGAGGTGAATGACACTATGTGGTGACACTTAATCACTGAATAGAAGTTGGGTATAGTTACCATATGGATAGTAGAACAAGCACAGTCATCAGAATAGCCTGGCTCACAAGGACCTTTGGTGTTGCTACATGGTGTTTCTGGAAATAAAAGAGATGGGGAACCTACTGAAGACTTACTTGATCTGTATAAGCAGAAAAGATCTAGGCCTAGTGAACAGAAGTCTGACATGAATCGCCAAAAGGAGTCATGTCTCCTCAATCAGACTTGAGTGAGTTCACAGATCCAGAGTCCCTTGAGTGAAGGGGTGGCTAGGTCCCACTTCAGGAAGGACACTGGTACACTACCAAAAATGTACACTGTTAATCTTCCTTTCAGCCTTCTCCAAACGTACCTGCAGCCATTTACCAGGGTGACTGTGCATTAAGGACAGAGAAATATGCAGACATTTTAAGGATTACTCAACACTGGTTCTGAGTTGACACCAATTCCTGGAGACCCAAATGTCACAGTGACCCATCAGTCAGAGTAGAGGCATAAAGGGGTCAGGTGATTGATGGAGTTTTAGGTCAGGTCTGTCTCACGGTGGGCGCAATAGGTCCCAGAACCCATCCTGTGGTTATTCCTCTAGCTGTGGATTCCATACTTCAGATAAACATACTCAGCAACTGGCAGAACCTCCACCTGGCTTCTGTGACCTTACAGTGAGAGCTATTATGGTAGGAAGATCCAAGAGGGAGTCTTTGAAACTGCCTCCACCTACAAAAATAGAAACCCAAAAACATTATCGTATTCCTAGAGGGACTGCAGTGACTGGCGCCACCATCAAGAACTTGAAAGATGCCACGATGCAATTCCTACTACATCTTCATTAAATTTGCCAATTTTTCCTTTTCAAAACATAGATGGATCTTGGTGAATGACGGTGGACTATTGTAAACTCAATCAGGTGATGACTCCAATTGCAGTTGTTGTTTCAGATGTGGTTTTATATCTAATCAATATATCCCCTGGCACCTTGTATGCATATTGATCTGGTGAATGCTTTCTTCTCTAATCCTGTTCATCAAGAGTATTAGAAGTAGTTTACTTTCAGATGGCAAAGCCAGGACTTCGCCTTCAGTGTTCTACTTCAAGCATATATCTACCCTCTAGTCCAAAGTAATAATCTAGTTTCAAGGGACCTCAAACGCATTTCCCTATTACACTGGCCTATTACATTGATCATATTATGCTGACTGGATCTGGTGAGCAGGAAGTAGTGACTAACCTAGATACATACATTGGCAATATACTTGCATGCCAGAGAGAGGGAAATAAATCCCACAGAAATTCAGGGACTTTCCACTTTACTAAAATTTGTGGGAGCCTAGTGGTCTGAAGCATGTCAAGATATCTTTCCAAGGTAAAGTAAAAGTTGTTGCACTTGGTCCCTTAACAGGGACGACTAAGAAAGGGACACAAAGCCTAGTAGGCCTTTTTGGATTTTGGAAGTAACATACATCTTATTTGCGTGTGCCACTCTGACCTATTTACTGAGTAACCAGAAAAGCTGCCAGCTTTGAGTAGGGCTCAAGACAAGAGATGACTAGCAGATCCAAACTGCTATGTGAGTTTCTCTGACACTCTGCCATGACTCAGCAGATATGACTGTGCTTGAAGTGTCAGTGGCAGGTAGGGATGCTGTGTGAAGCCGCTGGCAAGCTGCTATTAGTGAATCACAGTGCAGACCCTCAGGATTTTAGAGAAAAACCATGCCATCCTCTGTGTATAATAACTTCTCTTTTGAAAAACACCTTGGAACAGAATAGAAAACCCATGTAAGTATGTCCAGATGAATTTTTTTTTATAAAGGTGCAAAAACAATTCAATGGAGGAGCAACAGTATTTTCAACAAATGGTACAGGAGTGATATACATAGAAAAAAATAAAAATAAAAAATAAACCTTGACCTAAACCTCACACATTTGTCCAAAAATTAACTAAAAATGGATCATATACTTAAATGTAAAATTGGAACACTTGGGTTACTTGGACACTTGGGGTTGCTTTCACCCAACTGTCCATTGACAGATGAATGGACAAATAAAATACGGTCTATTCACGGGTTACTTGGACACTTGGGGTTGCTTTCACCCAACTGTCCATTGACAGATGAATGGACAAATAAAATACGGTCTATTCACACAGTGGAGTATTATTCATAATATTAAAAGTAAGGAAATTCTGGCACATGCTATACCTGGATGAACCTTGAGAATATCATGCTAAGTGAAATCAGCCAGTCACAAAAGGACAATACTATATAATTGCACTTATGTGAGGTACCTAAAGTAGTTAAACTCACAGACACAGAAGGTAGATTGTTGGTTGCCAGGGCTGGGGGAGAGGGGAATGAGGAGTTATTGTTTAATGGGTGCAGTTTCAGTTTTGAAAGATAAAAGCCTTCTGTGGATAGATGATGGTGATGGTAGCACAACAACATGAATGTACTTAATGCCACTGAACTGTACACTTAAAAATGATTAAGATGGCAATTTTTAAGTTTTGTGTATTTTACACAATTTTAAAATTTCTGGCTGGGCATGGTGGCTCTCAGTACTTTGGGAGGCTGAGGCAGGCGGATTGCTTGAGGTCAGGAGTTTGAGACCAGCCTGGTCAACATGGTGAAACACTGTCTCTACAAAAATACAAAAATTAGCCAGGCATGGTGGCACAGGCCTGTAATCCCAGCTACTCAGGAGGCTGAGGCAGGAGAATTGCTTGAACCTGGGAGGGGGAGTTTGCAGTGAGCCAAGATCACTCTACTGCACTCCAACCTGGGTGACAGAGTGAGACCCTGTCTTAAAAAAAAATAAAATAAAATTTCTAAATATCAAAAAATCACATACATGAATGTTCATGGCAACTTTGTTTGAAATAGTTAATAACTAGAGACAGGCTGGCCATGGTGGCTCATGCCTGTAATCCCAGGACTTTGGGAGGCTGAGGTGGGTGGATCACCTGAGGCCAGGAGTTTAAGACCAGCCTGGCCAACATGGTGAAACCCCATCTCTACTAAAAATACAAAAAATTACCTAAGTATAGTGGCACACACCTGTAATCCCAGCTACTGGGGAGGCTGAGGCACGAGAATTGCCTGAACCCAGGAGGCGGAGGTTGCAGTGAGCTGAGACTGTGCCACTGCACTCCAGGCTGGGCAACAGAGCGAGATTCTGTCTTAAAAAAAAGAAAAGGAAAAAAAAAGAAAACAAATAATTTGAGACAAACTAAATATCCTACAATGGGTGAATGATTAAACAAATGGTAGTACCAATGAATACTACTCAGCAATGTAAAGGAAGAAACTATTGGTACATGGAACAACTTGGATAGACGTCAAGGGTATTATGCCGAGTGAAAAAAAAGCCAGTCTCATAAGATCATGTATTATATGATTCCATTTATATAATATTCTCAAAATGATAAAATTATAGAGATGAGAAACATTAGTGGTTGCCAAAGGTTAGAGATGGTGGAGGAGAGAAGAAAAGAGGGGGTGGGTTTGACTCAAAGGCAGAAGCACAAGTGGTCTTGGAGATAGAACAATTCTGTATCTCAATTGCACTGGTTACAGAAATCTACATGTGACATAATTGCATAGAACTACACACACACACACACACATACACACACACACACACAATCAAGTGCATGTAAAACTCATAAAATCTAAATAAACTCTATGGATTGTACTGATATCAGCTTCCTGGTTTTGATGTTGTACTATAGTTATGTAAGATGTTACTATTTGGGAAAACTGAGTAAAGGATACATGGGACCTCTCTGTACTGATTTTGCAACTTCCTATCTCTATCTTTGAATCTGTAATTATTTCAAATTTAAAAGTTAGAAACAAACAAATAAGCAATCAAAACCAAATTTGCTTTGGGCCTTAACAGAGTCTGAAGGCTTGACCATTGACCAGCAACTTACCATGGAATTTAAGTTGCTCATTATGAACTGGCTGTTGTCTGATCACCGAGCCCTAAAATTGTGGGTGCACAGCAACACTCCATTATCAAATGGAAGTGGTACATGTGAAATTGTACTGGAGCAGGATCTAAATGTGCAAGCAATTGTGTGTCTTCCCCATGTCCATGGCCCCTATTATCTTCTCTCAACCCCTACCCACAGCTTCATTAGGAATTACCTATGACCAGTTGCCTGAAGAAGAAAACTCTTGGACTTGGTTTACACAAGGTTCTGCATGATCTGTAGGTATCACCTGAACATGGACAACTGCAGTGCTACAATTCCACTCTGGGAATGGCTCTGAAGGATGGCAGTGAAAGGAAATCCTCCCAGTGGGAAGAAGATAAGAGTTGTGTACCTGGTTGTTCATTTTACCTGGTTAGAAGTATAGATCCATACTTTTTCATGAGCAGTGGCTAATGGCTGGATGGTCAGTACTTGAAAGGAACATAATTAGGAAGCTGGTGACAAGGAGGTCTAGGGAACAGGTATGTGAATGGGCTTTGGCCCAGAATGTGAAGATAATTATTTCCCACGAGTGCTTACCAAAAGGTGACCTCCACAGAGGATTTTAATGAGATGGATAGAATAACTCATTTTGTGGATGTCAGTCAGCCTCCTTAACCAGACAAATGGAGTCGTGAATAAAGGAATAGGGATGGAGGTTACACATGGGGTCAACATGGACTTTCACTTGCCAGGGACAATCTAACTACAGCTCCTGATATGGCACCACTCCTGGGGTCTCAGCCAGCTATCTGGTTGTAAGTTAATTACATTGGACCATGGAAAGCACAGCACTTTGTTCTCACTGGAATAGACACTTAGGATATGGATTTGCCATTCCTGCCCACAGTGCTTCTGCCAAAAACAACTATCCTTGGACTTAATACTTTATTATTTCACACATTGTTGCCTCTGACTTAGGAACTTACTCCACAGCAAATGAACTATGGCAGTAGGTCCTTGCTCATGGAATTAGCTGGTCTTAACATGTTCCCAATTATCCTGAAGCAGTTGGCTTTATGTATAGGTGTAATCAATCTCTTTTCTCTTAATTTGGCCAACTCAAGATGTAAAAGGTCTGTTGAAAATGGTGTGCATCAGAATAGCCTGGAATGAAATAAATTGTCTATTTTAGCAGAGAAAATGGGAAAAGAATAGAGGAGACAACTGTGTTCCTCTTGATAATTTTTAACTCTAGCTTGTCAGTATTTTCACTCTTCTGTATGTTTGCAAATTTTTATGCTAGACTTGAAAACCAGACGCTTGTCTGAGCAGGCTTCTCTCTTACAAGACATTGTGCCCTTCCGTGTTGCAGGTGTCTGGGTCACTCGGGTAGACGTAGATGGTATACAGGCAATAAAAAAGCCCATGGTCCAGGGCTGAGATATGCATGTGCGACCAAACGTTAGAATCAGTATGAATCCAGAAGTGCGCTGATATGCAGGTCATTTAAGTGCTTAATCTACTGAAACTCAAACCTTTACTGGAGTTGGGAATGACCACTTTCTCTACACTCCTAGTCTTACTCAACCCTTGGATCCTCATTGCACTTGGACCCACCCCTTCCGTGCTCCCATGAACCTCACCGGGGTCCGCAGTGTCAGTTCGGGTAAGTCCAGGGTCCCCCGCCAGCGGACCTCTCCGGAGGCCATGAAAGAGCAGCCAAATTCACCTAGCCGGTTCCGTCCTCTTTCGTGCACTGCGGGAGCTAGCTTAGCCTGCCCACGCCCGGTCGCAGGTTCAAGCCCCGCCCTCGGGTCCTAACGCGAGGCCCCCGCGGGGCTGTCCGCGGCTGCGCCGGGCTCCGCCTGCCGTGTGGCCCGTCCAGACAGTTCTCCCACGCCGGCCTGCGCTGCGGTGTAGACTCAGGCTTCGGGAATTCAGATGCAGGCCAAGGCCCACCGTTTGATGAGGAGCAGTCGTGGTAGGCGGTGGGCAAGGCTGCCCTGGGGGCAGGCCGAGTCGCGGCTTGGGTTCCAGCATGGCGACGGCGGTGCGCGCTGCGGGGTACCTCCCTGCGCTGTGCACCGGGACGGCAGGTGAGAGCTGGGACGCCGGGAGCAGGGGCTCTGACCGGGCCGGGAGCTGAGGGTTCGCCTGGGGCCTGCAGAAGCCTGGGCGGAGGGAAGCGAGAAGCCGCGGCCCGGCTCCTCACGCCATGCTTCCACGCTATCCAGACCCGCTGTGTGACCTTGCCCGCGTCCTCTCTCTGGGTCGCGGAGCTCTTGTCTGTAAAATGAGGGGGAACTGGACGTCATTCTCCAGATTCTTTCCTTCGCAAAACTGCTTGATCATGCTTGGCAAAGAGGAGCGGGAACTGGCCAGTATCGCCTTTGGGGTGCGCGAGACCCCCGGGTTCATTTGACAATGTCGGCGTGGGCTTGCCCTCCAGCATTACGCTCCATGATTGACTTTGCATCTTCTGTTTGCTCAGTTTTTTTTTTTTTTTTTTTTTTTTTTGAGACAGAGTCTCGGTCTGTCGCCAGGCGCCAGGCTGGAGTGCCGTTGCACGATCTCGGCTCATGCAACCTCCGCCTCCCGGGCTCAAGCAATTCTGTCTCAGCTTCCCGAGTAGCTGGGACAACAGGCGCGTGCCACCACGCCTAGCTAATTTTTGTATTTTTGAGTAGAGATGGGGTTTCACCATGTTGGCCAGGATGGTCTCAATCTCTTGACCTCTTGATTTGCTCATTTCGGCCACCCAAAGTGCTGGGATTACAGGCAGGAGCCACCGTGCCCGGCCTTGTTTGCTCAATTTTACTGGAAGTCCACAGTCCAGCGTTTGTAGTTTCGAAATCTGAAGATCTCTAAAACCCGAATATATGTATTTTAAAACTAATTTAGCTGCAATCTTTGATCTGAAGTCATTTGGCAGAAAATCTGACTAGAACATTCTTTTGTCCATGTTGTCGCCGTCTTCTCCTTTTTCGAGGCCCTGTTCAAATAGCTCCCAGCTGTTGTAGGTTTCTTTCATTTTCCTCACTTATCTTCATAATGCCTTCATGAGATAGAGACTGTTACTCCCATTTTACAGATGCGGGCGTTAAGGCACACAGATTCAGAAACTTGTTTAAGGTTAGACTAGATGGACATCAGGTTTGGCACCTATACCACCTGACTCCAAAGCCTGTTTTTTGTTTTTGATAATAACCTCCTTGTTAAGATATAATTCACATACCATACAATTAATCCATTTAAAGTGTACGTTTCAATGATTTTTAACATATCACCAAGAGCGGTGCAGCCAACATCTCTCCAAAAAGAAAACGTGTACCTTTTAGCTGTCACTCACCAGCTTCCCATTGGCCCCCCACAACCACTGATGTACTCTCTCTTTCTGTAACCTGCCTGTTCTGGACATTTCATATAAGTAGGATCATTAATATGTGGTCTTCTGTGACTGGCTTCTTTCATTTAGCATAATGTTGTAAAGGTTCATCCTTGTAGCATATACCAGTACTTCATCCTTTATAGATGAATAATATTCTATTGTATGAATACCTTATTTTGTTTATCTACTTATCAGTTGAACATTTGGGTTGCTTCCACCTTTTGGCTCTTAGGTCTATTTTGCTAGGAACATTTGTGTTCAGTGTTTCTGTAAGTATGTTTTTATTTTTCTTGGGTATATGCTTAGGATTGTAATTGCTGGGTCCTATGGAAACTCTATGTTTAATGTTTCTTTCATTCCCACCTTCTGTCGCCCAGGCTGGAGTGTAGTGGCATGATCGCGGCTCACTCCATCTAATGGGCTCAAGCGATCTTCCCACCTCAGCCTCCTGAGTAGTTGGGACTACAGGTTCATGCCACCATGTCCAGCTAGTTTTTCCTTACTTTTTGTAGAGAGTGGGTCTCATTACGTTGCCAAGGCTTGTCTCTAACTCTTGGGCTCAGGCAATCCTCCTGTTTTGGCCTCCCAAAGTGCTGACATTACAGGGTGAGCCACTGTGCTGAGACCTATGTTTAGGTGTTGAGGAACTGCCAAACTGTTTTCCAAAGTAGCTGTACCATTTTACATTCCTAGCAGTGTTTGAGGCTTCCAGTTTCTCCACATTGTTGCCAGCACTTAATATCTGTCTTTTTAACTATAGCCATCCTAGTGGATGTGTTTTTTTTTTTTTTAAATACAGGGTCTCACCCCATTGCCCAAGTAGAAGTGCAGTGGCACAATCACAGCTCACTGCAGCCTTGACCTTCTGGGCTCAGGTAACCCTGCTCCACTTCAGCCTCCTGAGTAGTTGGGACTACAGGTGTGTGCCATCACACCTGGCTAATTAAAAAGAAAATTTTGTAGAGATAGGGTCTCGCAATGTTGACCAGGCTGGTTTTGAACTCCTGAGCTTGAGCAGTTCTCCCGCCTTGGTCTCCCAAAGTGCTGAGATTACAGGCATGAGCCTCTGTACCAGGCCAGCCCAGTGGATGTGAAGGAGTATCAGTTTGTAGTTTTGATTTGCATTTCCCTCATGAATAAGAAGCATATTATCATGTGTTAATGGCCATTTGTGTGTGTTTTTTGGAGAAATATCTATTCAAATATTTTGCCTACTTTTAAATTGGATTGTCTTTTTATTGTTGAATTGTAGGTGTTCTTTATATATTCTAGGTACAAGACCTTTATATCAGATAGATGATTTGCAAAATTTTTGTCCCATTCTGTATGTTGCTTGTTCACTTTCTTCATAGTATTTTTGAAGCCACAAGTTTTAAATTTTGATGAAGTCTCATTGATCTATTTTTTTCTTTTTGTTGTTGTGCTTTAGGTGTCTCATCTAAGAAGCCATTGCAAAATCCAAGGTCATGATGATTTACCCCTATGTTTTCTTCTAAAAGTTTCATCGTTTTAGCTCTTACCTATAAGTCTTTGGTCCATTTTGAGTTAATGTTTTTTTTTTTTTTTTTTTTTTTTTTTTTTTTTTTTTTTTTTTTTTTTTTTTTTTTTTTTTTTTTTTTTTTTTTTTTTTTTTTTTTTTAATTAATTTTCTTTTTCTTTTATTTTTTTGAGACGGAGTCTCGCTCTGTTGCCAGGCTGGAGTGCAGTGGTGCAATCTTGGCTCACTGCAACCTCCACCTCCCGGGTACAAGCGATCCTCCTGCCTCAGCCTTCCGAGTAGCTGGGACTGCAGGCGTGCGCCACCACACCCTGTTAATTTTTTGTGTTTTTAGTAGAGGTGGGGTTTCACCATGTTGACCAGAATGGTCTCGATATCTTGACCTCGTGATCCACCTGCCTCAGCCTCCCAAAGTGCTGGGATGACCAGCCTGAGCCACTGCGCCCGGCCTGAATTAATTTTTGTATGTGCTGTGAGGCAGGTGCCAGCTTCGTTCTCTCACAGGCTGACATCCAGTCGTCCTAGCACCACTTCTTGAAAACATGATTCTTTCCTCATTGAATGGTCTTGACACTTTTGTCAAAAATTCATTTGCCATAAATACTTTGTCGGAGCCTGTTCTGCAGTACCACACTGTGTGAGGGGGCACACGTACAGTCAGCCTGGTGCTGCGGGGGTTCCAGAGGGAAGGGGGAACACTGCAGAATCAGGGAACCTTCATAAGAGGTGATATTTCAGACAGAGAACCTTGCAGAGACGCAGAAGTATGCAAGAGCACAGTGGGTTCACGACTGACTATAAGTCTGGCAGGGCCAGAGGGAGGATGGAGGAGAGAGAGGTGGAGCAGCAGGCTGATGTGGAAGCTTAGGGCCATGTGGCAGGCCTGTAGGCTATGCTGAGGAGTTTTGACTTTCTTCTAAAGGTAGTAGGGAACCAGAGAGTAATCTCTCAGAGCTGTGAAGTGACAGACATGTTGTTTTAGAAAAGTCATGAAGCAGAGGGGGAGAAATTGAAAGCAGGAAACCTACTAAGAAACTGTTGTTACTGTGTGGCTGAGTGATGATGAAACTTGAGCAAATAAGAGTCATTGAGGCCACAGGAAAAGGTACAGCTGACAGGTGGATTGATTTTTGAGTAGACTGAAGGGCTTGGTAACTAGTTGAATGTGAGAGTGAAGGGATAAGATGAGGTATGATGTCAGCTACTTGACAAGTTGTCCTGGAGCCCAGAAATTACTTCTTCCCTTGTCTTGGTTTTTTATTCTATAGATATATTTTGTGGGTGTTACAGTTTAAAGTGTTCCTTTACATGTAGAAATGTATCTTCATTTTTTTTTTTTTTTTTTTTAATTTGCAGGTCATTTACTGGGGAGACAGCTTTCCCTAAACACCTTACCAACAGCTTCCATTTTGGCATGGAAGACTGCTCTCAGCAATGGTGAGATTCATTAATGCACCTGCCTTTTCTCATAAGATGTAATGTCGGAGTAGTTTCTATAGTTTTTAAAAATGTAAATAATCACCTGCTTTTTCTCTTCTCTCTTCTTTTTTCATTTTTTAGTCTGATTAGTCTTACTGCAATAATCACATTCTTTATGATAGAAATACATAGGATCCGAAGAGTATTTTCAGATTTCTTACTATTGCAATTGTTACAATTCCACACTTCAAAAAATAATAACTAAATAATAATTACTGAGTTGTTTCTGTGTATTAGACTTAGAGCTATTATCTTGATTAATCCTCACACCAGTTTTTATGAGGGAGTTATGATTCCCGTTTTATAGACAATGAAATGAGTCTCTGAGAGGCTAAGTGACTTGTTAGGAACACACAGCTAGTACCTGGCAGAACTGGGACCTGAGCTGTCTGGAGACTGTGATCCTTTCTCATACTGTAGCACCGGCCCTTCACTGTCTTTCACTGCCATAGGACAGGGCCCTCTCTTCATTCACTTTCTAGGAAGGAAGGAAGCCAACCCATGCTGAGCCCATTGTACTTGTGATCTGTTAAATCCTGCTTTATTTTACATGGACTATAGTTAGGACAGAATTGAAATCTCATTGTCCCCTTGAGTTCCTGGAACTCTGAATTGCTAGGCTTGGCTTTTACTCTTGTTCCCTTTCCTCTTGCTAACTTCACCTGTGAGATGCCTTTATACCTTGGTTTAGAGGTTCTGGAGAGGAGCTTAGCAGACCTGGGCTCTTTGCTTTGTCTGTTCACTTGTTGGCTGGTTGATTGATTCACTCACTCACTCACTCACTCACCCACTCACTCACAAGATGCTTCCTCTATTACTGTGAGCCAGGCAGAGTCCCTGGCCTGAGCTAATGTGGGGTCTAGAGAGGGCTTCTGTGAGGAAAGTAGAGCAGAGCGTTTACAGGCAAGGAGACAGCCCCTGGCAAGGCCCTGGGTGGGGAAGAGGCTGACTGCTGGAGTGAAAGCAGAATTCTCTGCTCCACTACTTCCTATATTTGCAGCCAGGTGCAAACGTGACCCTGGGAGCCCTGGTTTCCTCATCCATAAAATAGGGATAGTAATTTCTACTTTGAACTGTTGTATTATTTCTTAAAATGTTGAACTTCCAAAAAGGTACTACAAGGATTATATTTTAAAACCAATTCCCTTTCCTACTCCTTCTCATGGCCAGTGACACTTTTTAATTATATCAATTTTCTCTGGTTATATTTATAAATTATGTTGTGGATATTCTTTATCAACATTGTTATGTTAATTGAGAATTTAACTCTTCATTTTCCCTGCTTTCTCCGACATAGTTATAAGCACACTTTTGATTGATCTCTGATCAGTGTTTTTATTATTAAGTTTGTATATATACTTATAGCTGAGTTAGGTATAATTCTATCATTACATTTTCTTTTTCCTATAACCGTTTCCTTAGTACCTATTACTATATTTTTGTAAGTGCTGCAATAGATGGCTCAGACAAATAGCAATAGTTTTCTAAAATCCCTCGAACACATCATTGATCAGCTGGTTTGATGTAATAGATGAGATTTAAATTAGGAGGAAGAAGTTCATCACAGTGAAAACTGTAAATGCTGAAACAAAAGATCCTCGAGATCAGACTCTGTGTGGTGTTTGTTTGGTTTTGAGAGTCTTGCTCTGTTGCCCAGGCTGGAGTGCAATGGCATGGTCTCAGCTTACTGCAACCTCTGTCTCTGGGATTCAAGTGATTCTTCTGCCTCAGCCTTCTGAGTAGCTGGGACTACAGGCGTGTGCCACCGTGCCTGGCTAATTTTTGTATTTTTAGTAGAGACAGGATTTTACCATGTTGGCTAGGATGTTTAGAACTCCTGACCTCAAGTGATCCACCTGCCTTGGCCTCCTGAAGTGCTAGGATTACAGGCATGTACCACCACACCCAGGTAATTTTTGTATTTTTGGTAGAGATGGGGTTTCACCATGTTGGCCAGGCTGGTCTCGAACTCCTGACCTCAAGTGATCTACCCACCTTGGCCTTCATGGACTGATATTAATAATAATTCAGAGAAGGAGAGCAAAACTGATAATTGATCATTGATGGATAATCTATAACTGAGTGATTTAGCATAAGCTGATGCCATCCTCTGTTTTAAAAAATTACAATACATTTTAAACAAAGTCAGTTGTAACAGTGTATTATAAGGGACTGTCTCTGAACTCTAAAGTCAGTTTCTGCTTTTGACAACTGGAAGTTTTTAGGTACATTATTAGATAGGAGAAATATTTCAGGCTTTCAAAAAAGGTTAAGGAATTCTAAATTTGTAACAATTTTACACTTTTTGAAGTATATCAGAGATTGCAGCACTAAACAGTAAAATATTAAATATCTTCTTTAATGTTAATGTAAGCTAATATTAAGTAAGATATTTTGTCCAAAATTAAAGAGTTGGCCAGGTGTGGTGGCTCACGCCTGTAATCCCAGCACTTTGGGAGGCCGAGGCAGGCAGATCACATGAGGTCAGGAGTTCAAGACCAGCTTGACCAACATGGTGAAACCCCGTTTCTACTAAAAATACAAAAATTAGCCGGGTATGGTGGTAGTGCCTGTAATCCCAGATACTCAGGAGGCTGAGGCAGAAGAATCACTTGAACCTGGGAGGTAGAAGTTGTAGTGAGCTGAGATCGCCCCATTGCACTCCAACCTGAGTGACAAGAGCAGAACTCCATCTCCTCCAAAAAAAAGAAAAGGAGCATACAAGGAAACCTAAAACTAAAGTGTATGCTACATGATGGGATTTGGAATGATGAAGTCCTGAGTTTAAAAATGAAAAGCCAGTATTTCCCATCTACTTTTTATTTACTAATTCATTAAGTGAGCTAATAGGTCAAGAGGGAACTCAGGGTGTCATCTGTCTGCCTCTGTGCAGTTTAGTAAGTCATCTGAAATTGGAATTAGCGTTTAAATCCCACCTACTAACTAGTCTTGTGACTTTCAGCAACTCCCTAACCTCATAGACCTAAGTTTATTTTGTAAAATGAAGGGGTTGGATTAAATGATCTAGTTTAGTTAGATCATTTAAATTAATTAAGAGAGGAATAACTTTCTTTTAATTAAATTTTGATATTTAAATGATTTTAAAGATCATCTAAAATCATTCAAAGATCATCTAATTTAATTAAAAGGAGATTGTTCCTTTTTCAGTGTCTATATGCAATGGAGATATTTTAATAGCTTACTGTAACCATTTAATACTCCTTGTTACTGCCATGTAAGATCATTGCTGGTGTGTGGCCCTCTGTGGCCATAAAACAGCTGTTACCATCTTCTTCATCACTTCACGTAGATTTGAAAATAGCTGTTGGTCACTGTTTGATTTTCTATTTTTCAAGCCCATGCCCTTAAATAACTTTGTTTTCTTTTCTCTAGGGCTGTTTTAATTTCCCTTATCACTTCTCTTGTAGTCACTAGTGTTTCTATTGAAATGCAAAGCTTAAGAGTGTATGCACTCTTACCTGTTAGCAGTGTTCCCATTTCTTCACATCCACCAATTCTCACCCTCCCCTCT
The DNA here is from genome assembly GCA_004027715.1 of Plecturocebus donacophilus. Classification (NCBI taxonomy): domain Eukaryota; kingdom Metazoa; phylum Chordata; class Mammalia; order Primates; family Pitheciidae; genus Plecturocebus; species Plecturocebus donacophilus. Next base: position 2,379 of record PVKP010035259.1, on the reverse strand, counting down.
TCCTTCACAGGACTTTACCCTCCATGAATTGATTAGATGCTGCCGCTAAGACATGGATTTTTAAAAACTTTTTTAAGTAATATGTGCATTTGGTGATAATTCAAAAAATACAAAATACAAAAAAAAGCAAGTCCTTCATATCTAGTTTTAAATGTATCATATTTCTTCCCCAGAGGCAACTGTCATTTCCAGGTTCCTGCATACTTCTGGGTTAGTTTATGAAGTGCATTTATGGCTGCTCCTTGTTTTTTGACATGAAGGGTAGGTTAGTGTACATGGTCTCCTGCACCTTGCTCTTCCACCAGGCCAGTTGCAGGTCTTTCCACCGCAGTATGTTGCTGGCTGCATACAGCAGAGGGCGCCAATTACCCTGAGTAGACTGCTCACCTAGGTTATCCAGTGCAGTGCAGAAACCCTGGTATGGACAGATCTTTCTTTACACGTTGCGCCCATTGTGTGGATGAACTATAACTTTCCCAATTAGGATGGGCGTTTAGGTTGTTATTGGTCAAAAGTTTTGTTTTGTTTCATTTTTAAAAGAAAGACTGTTCTAAAAATCTGATTCTTAGAAGTTAAGGATTTTAGTGACTTATTTTTGTTTGTAATGATTATTTGCTGCTAGCAGTGTTTTTCTACAGCCATGAAGCATCTAACTCAACGTTTAACCCTTCTGCCTACAGGCCCTTTGTCATCACTGGGAACCAGAGACACCCATCCTTTTGCCAGCTTGAGCCGTGCGCTGCAGACACAATGCTGTGTTTCTTCTTCCAGTCACCTGTTGGGCCAGCAGTATAGACCATATAGTTTCTTCACTAAATGTATGTAGAGTGGCCACAAACTTCCTGTTTCTTGAAACGGGAAAAGGATTTCTTGTATCTGAATTTTTCATCTTTTTTACATGAATTAAGATTCTAGTGATTAGAATGTACTGTTAAAATGAAAATATTTCTTGATGTACCTCCTAGAATTATCTTACATGCTGCCAGTTGTATTTTGGGGGGTTCCAGTTTGCTTTAGTCCCCTCATTTGGGACACCTGAGGCCTGAAGAATATTGAATCATGGCCAATATCCCTTGCTGACTTAGATTCACACCAAGAATATATTCATGTTTTCATTTGTGCCTTAGTTGAGGAGACAGGACATCTAATTGGGAAAAGTTAATTTTAAGGAGATGTTATTGACTAACACTACTCTTATTTTTGTGATAGCGTTTGGAAGAGTCTAATCTGAACTGAGACTAGCTTGTCAGGTAATAAAGGGAGATTGAAGGCCAGGCACAGTGGCTCATGCCTGTAATCCCAGCACTTTGGGAGGCCGAGGCAGGTCAATCACGAGCTCAGGAGTTTAAGACCAGCCTGACCAATCTAGTGAAACCCTGTCTCTTCTAAAAATACAAAAATTAGCTGGGCATGTTGGCACGCCTGTAGTCCCAGATGCTTGGGAGGCTAAGTTGATCACACCATTGCATTCCAGCCTGAGCAAAAGAGGGAAACTCTGTCTCCTAAATAAATAAATAAATGGAGATTGAATTCACAACTCAGCATTAGGCAGGTTAAAAGAAATTAGTATTATAAAGGCAGTTCATTATTAGTTTAGAATATTTGGTAAATGCAGAAAAGTAAAAAAGAGATAGTCTCCTGTATTCCTACTACCCTGAAATACTGAGTTTACTGCTTTTTTTCATGTAGTAATATATTACATTTTTCCATGGACTTCTGCAGTGCAATCTTATGACCATAGACTATTTCATTGTATGGATACAGCTCCATTTAATTTGGAAATCTGCTGATAACTAGGTCATTTGTGTAGCAACAACACAGAAGAGTCTTGGTGGGGGATTAAGCAACATAGGCTTAGCTGAACCTGCAGATTTCAGTACAGAGAAAAGAGAGATGGGTAGAGTTGGGGCTGTTAGTCTCTCCCCTTGGTATCCATAGCCCCAGTTTTTTCTAAGAGTTGACTTAGTACTTTAGTGGGTATATCAGATTTATAGTCCTTGGAAATTTTTATTTTTTTAATAGCCTTTTTCCATTCTAAAAAGCCTTGTTCTAGAGGTGGCCTTACCCTCCGAGACCTCATCCTTCATGGTTGTTCTACCCCTGCCTCGGACTCTTCATTTATCGATGTTCTTCCTCAGTTACAAGACTCAGTACTTTTGTGGGTTTATGGCTCCAAGTAATAGTAAGATTTATTCCAGTAAGACCAACTCAGTTGAAACTAGCATGTGGCTAGTTTTTGCTGTTTCAGTAGGAAGTAGTCATTGATTTTCTGAATCTCCAGGAAATAGGACATACTTTTTCAAAACTCGTTAAGATTTCCTACGAATATTGAATCTTGTAAACCTATCTCTTTTCTTTTTTTTTCTTTTTTTTTTTTTT
>PVKP010035258.1:0-23478 GCA_004027715.1 Plecturocebus donacophilus | reverse complement strand
CTATTTTCCCCCAACATACCCCAGCGTATAGTGTTCCCCTCCCTGTGTCCATGTGTTCTCATTGTTCAACACCCGCCTATGAGTGAGAACATGCGGTGTTTGATTTTGTGCTCTTGTGTCAGTTTGCTGAGAATCATGGTTTCCAGGATCATCCATGTCCCTACAAAGGACACAAACTCATCGTTTTTGATGGCTGCATAATATTCCATGGTGTATATGTGCCACATTTTCCCTGTTCAGTCTATCATTGACGGGCATTTGGGTTGGTTCCAGGTCTTTGCTATTGTAAACTGTGCTGCAATGAACATTCGTGTGCATGTGTCCTTATAGTACAACGATTTATAATCCTTTGGATATATACCCAGTAATGGGATTGCTGGGTCGAATGGAATGTCTATTTCCAGGTCCTTGAGGAATCGCCACACTGTCTTCCACAATGGTTGAACTAGTTTACACTCCCACCAACAGTGTAAAAGTGTTCCTATTTCTCCACATCCTCTCCAGCATCTGTTGTCTCTAGACTTTTTTAATGATCGCCATTCTAACTGGTGTAAGATGGTATCTCAATGTAGTTTTGATTTGCATTTCTCTAATGACCAGTGATGATGAGCATTTTTAAAGGATAGTTGCATCGTACTGAACATATAGACTTTTCTGTCATTATTCCCTAAACAATATAACTATCTGCATGGTATTTATATTGCAGTATATATTACTTCTCTAGTAATCTAGAGATGATTTAAAGTATACAGGAGGATGTGCATAAGTTATATGCAAATACTACACTATTTTATATAAGGTAGTTGAGCATCTGTAGGTATCTATGGGAGGTCCTGGAACCAATCTGACAACTATATACAGGTTGGTACTATCTGTGGTTTCAGGCACTGCCGGGGGTCTCAGGCCATATATCCCTGGAATAAAGGGAAAATGTTTATCTAAAACATAGAGAGGTGATACAAAAGGCTTGGTGGAGACTGTACAGAAAATGGCAGTTAATTAGATATAAGGGAATAGAGAAAATAAAGAGTCAAAGGAAACTGTGATTTAAAGTTTGGGTGAATGTTAGAATGGCAATGTCTTTATGACTGATAGTGCAATCTAAAGGCAGATTTGATTTACAGAAACTAATGAGCTAATATGGGGACATAATGAGTTAGAGGTACTACTTTTAAAACAAATGTGTATAAAAAACAATAAAGAATTAGATATGAAGAAAGAAACAGAGAATTGGGAGTTTTCAACAAAGCAATGGCAGTTGGAGAAATGGAACACAAAATACTTAACTGACTTAACACAGACACGGAACAGAACAGATGCTATCCTTAAGCAGCTACTATACACAGGCTGGTGCACACCAGCTGAATTATCAGGCCTGGAGAGCTGTATCCTTGAGGACTGATAAAATACCAAAAAAGATGTTGGGTGAAGCCACCAGTCTATATAAATGATGGCGTATGCAGAGTAGGAAGGAGAGAATTAAAGAGGGGCCTTCAAAGTAGGAAGAGGAGTTTTATTACCTGAGAAGATTTTTAAAAACAAATAGGGAAGGAAATGTGCAAGGAGTGTAAAAGACTAACTGGATGTGGGTATCAGAATCTAAATAGAAGACTGACTAGCTAGTGAGTGATACAGGGCTGACGGCGTAAAGAGTTGAGAGTTAGAGAAGAGGGGTGCCATTTGAACTCTATGCTTGACTCAAGGTTCCAAATGCAAAAATGTAATGGTTAAGAATATGACCTTAGGAGTTAAGATAAACTGTAGTTTAAATCCTGACTTTTCCATTTATCACCTGTGTGACCCTGAAAAATAACCTCTCTATATACATCTATGAACTAGAAAAAGTAATATTTACCTCATAAAGTTACTGTGATTAAACAAATAACGCAAATAAAGCTGTTATCCCAGGGTATGGATACAGTAAAAGCTTAGTATGGTTGATGTTATTTTTGTATTGGTATTTTTACTACTGGTCCCATTAAAGATCCTATCAACCCATGCTGTCTTCGCACCTTCACTCTACTAACACCTGGCCATTCTGTTACCCATTCCACCTCTGCCAACTTCTAATACTTTCTACTTCTTAGACGTATTTTCATTTCCACTAAAGGAATAGGCAGAGATGAAAAGAAACGACCAACATTTTCCACTTGCACTTTTTTTCCACATTTTTTCCTTTCTCTCCTCACACTATTCTTCTTGCTTACTGGCTTAGGATTTCTGGCAGATGCACGTTAGTTTTGAAATATACTTTTCATCAATGCCACATCAGTGAACTCTGCTCTTGCAATAACAAATCAGCATTTTTCACAATGCATTTGGGATGTTGGTAAAATAAGGGATAATTTGCAGATATAAGTTAGGGAATTTCATTAGCACTACAGGATAGGTAGAGTTAAACATACATATAATAAGCTTCTGCTAAGGGTCAAACATTGTCATATACTTTCTCCTGTAATCTTAACTTTCACCTCAAACAAGCAATTTGAAGAGCTATATACCCCAAAGGAGAGGCATTAAAACAATTAAAATATATTTATGTCTTCTGAAATAAAAATCTGCAAAACCAATTCTTGGCATCTTTGACATCAAAAACAACAAAAATAAGGATTTAAAATAGTTGTTACATCTACTTTTGGAAATAGTTATCCTAAAAGAATTATCCTTAGAGAAGAGAAGCTATTCAGTTATTAGTAACATATGGCTTTGTTGCCCATATTTTGTATTTCCTGGAATGCTCTAAAAAGAAAAAACTTTCCTTTACTCTAAAGCTCTAATGGTTACTATAAGGTGCCAAATGGGGTATCTTGGGAACTCCTTAAGAATGTGAAATAGAACATTTAGTAATATCCTGACAACAAAGCAATAGTCATTACAGAGTATCTATATTTGGAGTGTCAAAACATATCCTCTCTTCTCTACCTGGGCTCAAATAAAAAAAATATATATATCCAGCATCAAGAACTCAAAATTAGCCAGTTTTTGAGGTTCTCAAAAGTATTTTTCAATCAATATCATATGAGGTATTTATTTGACATCCATAATATAAATGGCATTATAGGAAAAAGGCTCTAGCGTAGACTCAGTATTACTCTTAACACATCAAGTACCATAAATTTAGTCCTTTAGCTTAAAATCTACTTAAATCACACCAAAACCATGACTTAAATAAAAGAGTTCTATTAAAATGTTAAGCAGAAATTAGCAACTTCTAAATAACTTGTCTTTCCAGAGCTTCCTTTCTACTAAGTATCAGTTATTTGCAAGTTCTTTCCCCCTATCCAAAGTAGCTTCACATTTGTACCAGATACTATAGTTTTTTAACAGGCAAATGAATTAACATTGACCCCAAAAGATAAGTTATCTATTAATGTCATTCATATTTCTTAGCCTAGATGCCTTATATCTTTACAATAAATAATTTAAGTATGATTAAAAATTACAACTGAAATACTTTAATTCACATTTATAAACTTGATCAAGTTAGTGGTTTCACTTACTAAAAATAAAAAGCCTTAATTCCTCTGAATTTTGCACTTAATTATGTACAATTTTCTGAAAATAGTCAACCGTCAACCACCAGTCCTTTCCCCAACAGAAAAGAAAAGAATAACTAAGGAAATAAACCTGAACTTAGAATCAGTTGCATGTGAAGGTTACAGAGAAGAAAGCACAGATAATTAAGTTTGTCTAGTAGATCTCTGAAATCAGAGAAACCTTCTGAGCCAAGACTAAGACACATTTTCAATATAAATAGTACATTTTGTACTGCACAACACTGAAACATGAGTTGTCACCAAAACAAAAATAGACTGTGAAACTCTAAACTATATCAAATCATGTGACAGAAACCACTTATTTCAAGACAGAAACATTGAGGGGGAGGACTTACATGATACTTAAAAAACATTAAAATAACTTACCACATTAGTTTCTTTCAATCAGCAATCTCCCAAACCCACAGTTCAGTGTTTTACAATCATAAAATAACAAAAATCTCACAGTTCTGGTTTTGCTTTCTCTTCACTTGGAAAAAAAAAAATCGCTGAATTTAGAATTTTAGATTTTCTGTAGGCTCTTACTTTCAATATGTGGCACTACAGTCCTGCTCCAATTCTCCAAGTCAGATTTGTAAAAGCAGTCTTCTCTGAACTCCACTATGACGACAGGTTGGCCACGACACTCCTGTTTCCTAACAAATCACTGTCTTCTCTCCTCTGCTCAGTACGCTTCACTGCCTCCTCTTTTTGCTAACCTATACCTTGTTTGCTTTCTTTTTCTACAATATCCTCTCCCAATCTCTACTAAATTTTTTCCCTGAACCATTTATACCAATATATAGGGAATAAATATACAGGAAATAAAATAACCTTAAAAATAATATAACCTAATAAAATAAAATAACCTTAAAAGACCAGATTGGCATAGGACTGGGTTAAATTAGTTAAATGAGACTAGACTAAACAAAGTCACTAAATCAAAAATTTAACTCCATGCTTCACCATCTACTAGATGCTTCACCATGTACTATATTAACCGTAGAAAAAAAATTAAAGTCTATGAATTTCATACTAGGTCCTCATTTAAAAAATAAGGATAGTATTGTTGATAAATATAAAAATACAATAACCACTAACAATATATGTAACTATGTCATTTCCATGCATTATTGCTTTTACTTCTAACATGTGCATAAGTTAGATTATCCCCATATAAATATGATTATCCCCCTTTATAAAATAAGGAAACAGAAATACTAAAAATTAAATAATGGGATTTATTAATGGTCAAACTGTAGTACATGTTGGGACTAAATTTCAAAGGCAAGAAGCCTAACTCCACAGTGAGCTCTTCCCTACTAACAGTCTTATATTCCCTTTCATTGAATTGTTAGAAAAATTAAATAAAATATTATGTGGGCCAGGCACAGTGGTTCAAGCCTGTAATTCTAGCACTTTGGGAGGCCAAGGCAGGTGGATCATGTGAGGTCAGGAGTTCAAGACCAGCCTGGTCAACAACAGTGAAATCCTGTATCCACCTAAAATACAAAAATTAGCCAGACATGGTGGCACATGCCTGTAGTCCTAGCTACTCAGGAAGCTGAGGCAGAATTGCTTGTATCTAGGAAGTGCAGGTTGTAGTGAGCCGATATCATGCCACTGCACTCCAGCTTGGGGAACAGACTGAGACTTCATCTCAAAAAAACAAACAAAAAATTATGTGAAAATATTTTAAAATCTGAGTTCTGCTTAATTACTTCTGATTGATTAATTTTTATAAGATTAACAGTAGTAAAAGTTTTTCAAAAGTAATGTCTTGGAGTAATAAAAATATAGGAGTAATTTCAAAAATAAAAACAACTACAAACTGGAATAGAACAGTGCTTAAGTATTCTAAGGTCCATTATTGTCTTTGGCAATGGGAATAGGCATTAACTTTGGACTTTAACATGCAAGGTTTAATCAGTGCTAATCATTAATAAAACAAAGTGTGCCTAAAATTCTTACTGTGGTATAGGGTAAAAAAAAAAAAAGAAAAATAGATTAATAAAAATAAAAGGCAAGAATACAAAAAAAATGACTGAAGAAATAAAGTGAATATAGCAAATATGACAATAATTATATTCAATGTAAATTGATGAAATGTTTTTGCTAAATGCATTTTCAGACATAATATTTAAAAACAGAGAAAAAAGGTAAAAGTAAAGCTAGAACCAAATAAATGATCCAAATTCTAACCAAAGGAAAGACATTGTAGCTTTATTAGTATTGATAAAGATCTAAGGCAAAATTAATGCCAAAAATAAAATGGTTGTACATTTATAGTTGAAAATGTTTGACTTTCTGACTAGAAATTTAACAAATATGTGTTTACTCACCTTATGTTTAAAATTGCTAAAGCAAAAAATTGACAATACAGTAAGAATAGGGAAATCCACAATTATGAGAGAGTTTTAGAACAAATTTTTATTAACCTGACCAAATGCACATATGGAGAACACATTCTTTTGTTAATTGTCAACATACAGTCAGAAGTTGAGCCTTTTAAAGAATTGAAACAGAATATGTTAATTGGACTAAGATCCTATAGTATGCTCTTGCTGATATGAATATTTATTTCCAAAGACTTTGTTGTTATATGAAGTGCTATCATGAAGATCTGTGTACATGTTTACACATGGATGAATAATTCTGTAGGCTAGATAAGCATATGTGAAACTTGAAGCACATTTTTATATTTTCATATCATGCAAGTCGCCCTTACAAAGATATCAATTTTTACTCTCTAGTAGCAATATATTACAGTACCTTCTGCCACACTCCCACTAAAAATTATCAAAGCTCTAATCTTTTGCCTAATATATTAAAAATGATTTAATTTGCATTTTTCCAAATTCCTTGCAAAGCTGAATATCATTTCACATTTTTTTTTTTTTTTTTTTTTTTTTTTTTTTTTTTTTTTTTTTTTGGCATTTTGAGTTTCCTCTTACGATTTGCTTCTTCCTTTTCCCATCTGGTTTTACTTTATTTTTTTTTTTCCTTTTCGAATGTTTGGAGTTCTTAACGTTGTTGTCAGGTATTGCAAATAGATCGTACTAATATATCACTGTTTTTTGAAGTCTTTCCAATGCAAATTTAAGTAATCATGGATGTTGGTAAGAATTAGGGTGATGCCAAAGGTATGCCTACATTATTATTTTTTCAACTACAGCATGCATTGCTTAATGACAGGAATATGTTCTGAAGAGTAAGTCCTTAGGTAATTAAGCCACTGTGCAAATGTCATAGAATGTAGTTCCATAAACCTAGATGCTGTAGTCTATTCCTCCTAGACTACAAACCTGTACAGCATGTTATTGTACTGAATACTACAGGCAACTATAATACATTGTATTTGTGTATCTAAATATATTTAAGCATAGTAAAATACAATAAAAATATGGCACAATAAACTTATTGAACAACCATCACATAAGCGGTGCATGACTGTATTCACCACACAAAAGGTTTTGTTAATTCTTAAAGTCATTATTTGTTTAACTACAGTGGTTCCTTGTCCCTTCCTATCTATGAGGAATTGGTTCCAGGACCCACCATGGATATTAAAAGCAACAACTGTTCAAGTCCTTTATATAAAATGTAGTATTTATATATAACTTTTACATCATCTCAGATTACTTATAATACCTAATGCATCATAAATGCTATGTAAAAAGTTGTTATACTATGTTGTTTAGAAAATGATGACTAGGAAAAAAGTCACTACATGTTCAGTATAGTACAACCCTCCTTTTCCTTGTCTCATCCTTAGCTCTTGTTTAATGATTAAATTTAGGCAAGTGGTCAGGAGGATAGGGAGAGAGAGAGGAACAATGTACACTAATGATACTTTTTTTTGCTTTGTTTTGTTTTTTGTTTCAGTTGGGGTCTTCCTATGTCACCCAGGCTGGAGTCTAGAGATGCAATCATGATTCACCGCAGCTTCAAACTCCTGGGCTTAAGTGATCCTCCCTCTTCACCCTCCTGTTGTTGGGATTACAAGCATGAGCCATTTATGCCCAACATTGGTAGTTTTTTTATTACAAAGTTAAATGTCATTTTTTTTTAATATACTGAAATATCTTTTAATACTTTTTTTTTTTTGAAATATTGCTGGTTATTTAAAACTCAAAGTCTGGAAACCACTGAACAAAAATTTATTTCAATTGTCTCTTTCACTGTTAACATTCTCTGATCCTATGATTTATTCTTCTCTTGACTTTCTACATCCTAAGAGAAATATGAAAACCAAAGAGCTTAAGGAGATTTTGTGGCTCTATCAATCAGGACAGAATAGGTTATTCTGCAATAATTTTTAAAAAAAACTAACAATTTTCAGTGGCTTACAATAACCAAGTTTCTCATGTTCAACTAGGATCAACAAGGACACTCTTATTAGTCCCTTTGTAATGTCATACAAAAACTTCATTTTGAAACACGCTTTAGCAGTCTGGAAGTCTCCAAAATAAAACATTATTTCTGCTCACATTTCACAGCCAAAGCAAATCACATAGACATTCCCATGTTCAACAGAATGGGAGTCTTTCATCTGCAGTGAGGATCACTAGTATTTGTGAACAATAGTATACTGTGTATATGAGATCAGAAATAAAAACTGTAACAGGAAAAAGTATTTTCATTGAACATTTGAAAAACAAGAAATACGAGTTTAAATGTATTTTTTAAAGAAAAACACAGTATATACAGTTTCCCACACTCAATCTCAATCTCCTTCACCTCCATCCTTTCTTTTCTTGCCAAGACATTTGATTTCTTCCCTAGTTTGTATGATCATTTCTACGGATGTTTTTGACTTACTTATGTTCCCATAAACAATATATTATGATATTTTGTGTAGCTACCTTTTTCTAAGCTTTGAAAAGTTTCATATAATTGCTCACATCTTCTTCTTGAACTTTTGGATATTCAAAGATCCTGGTATATGTCATATTAAGTGCTCTTTTATAATTAAAAAAAAATTCTTACATAAAATACCTCTTTTCTCATTTCTTTTTTTTAATCTTACTCTGTCACCCAAGCTGGAGTACAGTGGCACAATCTTGGCTCACTGCAATCTCCTCATCTCAGGTTCAAGTGATTCTCCTACCCCAGCCTCCTGAATAGCTGGGACCACAGATACGTGCCACTATGCCCAGCAATTTTTAGTAGACAGGGTCTCACCATGTTGGCCAGGCTGGTCTCAAACTCCTGACCTCACGTTGATCCGCCTGCCTTAGCCTCCCAAAGTTCTGGGATTATGGGCCTGAGCCACTGCACCTGGCCTCTTTTTTTTTTTTCATTTCTAATTGATACTTTTTAAATGAATACACAACGGCCTCTCGTCTTTATGTATTAGTCATAGATGTTGCAGTCTTATTTGATTTCTTCGCTTATGTTGGGTACAAGATATCTCTTTTCAATGTTTTGCACCTGTGTGTGTGTGTCTATGTGTGTGCTTTAAGATTTCCTATTAGCTTTTATGTGCACACCCTATATATACCATTTGTTTTCAGAAAATATAGGGTGGGATATTTAGCAACATAAGAACTTTCTATTCTTGAAAACCATAAGTTGTACCTCTTAGGTGTCTGACACGAGGGTTAGCTCACATATCTACTGAATAATCCTATTGAGGTCATTATTGTTTAGTATGCATTACTAAAGATAATGAAATCTAATGAAGTATCTCACAGTTGACACATTAAAGAACTTTCCACTACTCACAAACGGAAGTGCTGTCTTCTCAAAGAATAGTAAAGATAATGTAATTACTACAAGCACTCAGCACATTTCTTGTTGAGATTTCAAAATTCATTCAGATAATTCTTTCAATTTCCTAGGTTATCAATTTCTTGAATTTATCTCCTTTCATCACCTTGCCTCTATGCTACTCCCATCTTGACATCCTAAAACTTGTAATCTTAGTACTATACTTTAATATTTTCAGTCACCCCACTCTTTTATTTAAATCTCCAAAATTTCTAGTTTCTACCTCAAGAACTCCAATGCATCTTCAACCACAATGCAATCTACAATTGATCATACCATTTTCCACTGTCTAAGTCTTATTTTCTCACTTCAATCCTTAACCCAGATTACCTTTCATATCCCTCCTTTTATAATCATTCTCTTAAATGTATCAACATCTCATCACTGACTATTTTATTCACCTAGGGAAATCTCAACTTTAGTTAAACTGAATTCTGTACTTACTCAGTGATAGCACCTATGCTGAACTTAACTGGAGGAAACAAAACCATGTTGACTGATAACACTTAAATAAACCACAGACTGCTTAAGAGTATGTTTACTCTTCTACATTCCTAGGTATCCATTTTACATCTCCTTTTCCTTCCTTAATCCTTCAGGACATCCTCCCTCTTTATGACCTTGCTTCTTATTTTACTGAGAAAATATAACAAAAACTTGACATGCTCCTTCTATCCACTCAACTACAAACATATAGAACTCCATAATCTGCCTTTCATCCTACTGTTTCTAATGAGCTGTTTGTGTGCCTATCTTTAAAACTAACACTTCTATTTGTATATCAGGTCTATGGCTTCAGCAATATCCCTCTTTCCTGCATCATGTTTTTTTCCCTCTCTACTGAATCAGTTCCATTAGCATACAAACCTGCTATATCTTGTCTTAAACAACTTTTTGATACTACATTACCCTCCATTAACAAGTCACTTCTCCCATCCCCTTGAAAGCAAGACTCCTTAAGGGCTGTCTACAATACTCACTATATTAAATTCCTCTCTAACATTCTCTTGAATACCTCCTCTTACTGCTGACACCCACCAAATAAGTCTGTCAACATCAAGGTGACAAACGTTGCTCTGCATAATTCTAAGAACTCATAAACAGAGCTAATATATTTGATCACTCCTTCCTATTTGAGATACTTTCTTCATTTACCTTCTAACTATTCCTCCTTCATCTCCTTTAATAGTTCATTACCTATTTGATATCTAAACATTGGCATGCTCCAGGGTTCACGTCTCCACACTTCTAATTCCTATCTTTAATGTTCTTATTCTCCCTACTTCACGATGCTGTAAGTAAAAGGTAAGAAGCTATTATTCACAACAGCATTTTTCCAGAAGAACTGAGCCTTCTTGGGCAGTGCCTCTAAGGTAAAGGTGTAATCACAGATTCAGGAAAGTATCTTTAAGAATAAATCAAATTTTAAAAATGAGTTTTTTTTTTAATGTATATACAGCTGAAACAAATTTCATTAAAGAAATAGTATAATTTTACATGGGAAACATTTCACCTTTGAGTGATGTCCTGACAGATGAAAGGTTTAGGGGTACAAAAATGGAAGACAGTATTAGGGCGAGGATACAAATTCTCCATATTGTGATAAATTCCCCACTTCCAAAAAACCAAAATCCCAATAATACTTACTCAAAGCCAGACAAATATACAAGAACTATAAAAAACAAGATTACAATAAAAAAAAGTGCATTGGTATCCAGGTAAGAATTTTTAAAAGGCAGCATTGGTAATCTTAAAAAAAAAAAAAAAAAAAAAAAACAATTTATATTATAAAATTGCCTTAATAAGAAACTTTTGTAATCATCTGGTTATGTTTTCCTAGATATATTAAACCAGATAAAGAAAAAATACAAACACTATTTTATTGGAAAGAAAATAATTTATTATATTTGATGAAAGTCATTAAAATACATGTAATATAGTTCCAATACACTGATTTAAAGGCATACTGATTTAATTTTTAAATACATTTTCAAAGCTGTTACGCACAGTTCCATAGTCCAGGTGGTGAATTTCTTCCTCTCAAAGTTGGAAACACTTGAAAGACACAGGATTCAACAGAAACCTAAAACATCATAACAGCCTGTTAAAAATAATTACAACACAGTTCATTAGTTTAAAAATAACTAAAAGCTAAACCATTTATATTTAGAAAATTAGTGAATCATGTCAGTATAACAAAATTTATCTAAATAACTTATTTAAAAACTGTGATTTATAACATTTACAAAATCACTTTAACTGTGCCTATAGAAAAATAATTACAATTTCCCTATCTATAGGTATTGTACTTTTAAGGTGATAACAACCAAATTTTGAATTGTTTTCACAGTACTAATAATAGTAGCAGAATTTTCAACAAAGAAACATAAAGGCTCCAACCCTTCATTTTCCTAGTTAGTAATATGAGGTTGGATGGCTAGGTTGATACTAGGTACCTAACCATTTTATTCCAAAAAAGCAGTATCCAAACTGGTCAGTCCTTAGAATTACTAAGGAAACTTTTTCAAATCTGATTCTTGTATTCCATTCTCAGAGATTCAGATATATTAGTTCTAGGATAAAGTATAGGAATCTTTATGCATAAAAACTCTTCCTTGGTGGTTCTCAACCGTGGTTGAACATTGAAATCAGTCTGAGAGGTTTATGCCAATGTCTGTGCTACACTTCCAACACCTTAAATCAAAATTCTGACTGAGGAAAACAGGGATCAATATATTTCTTAAGGATTTTTTTTAGGAGAGAGAGTCTCACTCTGTTATCCCGGCTGGAATGCAGTGGTGAGATCACAGCTCACTGCAACCTCAACCTCTGGGGCTCAAGTGATCCTCCTGTCTTAGCCTCCCAACTAGTTGAGAGCTGAGGTGCATGCCACCACACTCAGCTAATTTTTGTATTTTTTGCAGGGACAAGGCCTCCCTACATTGCCCATTGTCTCAAACTCCTGGGCTCAAGTGATTCTCCCATTTCGGACTCCCACAGTGTTGGGATTAAAGGTGTGAGCCACTGAGCCTGTTTTAAATTAGTATTTCTTTCAAGTTCCAAATCACTTTAACGTGCAGCCAAGACTGAGAACCACTGTTCTTGGTGATTCTGGTCAACCACCAGTCTGGAAACTCCTATTCCTATATACCTGCCAAGACTGTTTTTCACTTAATGTGCTACCATGAGTTAGCATTATGTGTTTCCCCTCTGTTAAGCTTTTCTTCTTTTGTTTTAAAAAAGAAAGGGGAAAGAAGAAAGATAACTTCTATTGCTATATATGTCAAAAGAGATTCGCTAAGACTTCAGATAAGAGGTCTGATACTCTTTAGAATTTATATAGTAATCCAGACATCTTAATTTTCAATTTAAGTACTTTTTAAAAGAAAAACAATTCCTTTGCCCAATCAAATTTCCATAACATATAAATACCTAAACCAGATATATTATAAAACGGAAAGCATGTTATTGAATTAGGTTTAGAAAATAAACAAAGAAACAAGACTATATTTTGGGTTAAAGCAAATAAACACATTCTCTAAGTAAGTTGACCTGATTCACTAACTTTCTCTCAAAAAATTATAACCTAAAAGGACAGCAAGGAAATTCAACAATAAATCTATAAACACATAAAAGATTTCTTCAATCTATACAAATAATTTTAGAAATATTTCATTTGAATAAAGTGTAAAAAAAATACTGCTTAACCTGGATCAGCAGGTAGGGGAAGGATAAACATTTCTAGGAAAAAAACAAAAAACACTGCCCCAAAAAGGATACGACAAGAAAGGATACACTTTGCATGACAGTATTACAGCAGTATTTACGCAGGAATGCTTCTAAAGAAGAACAGCAGAATGCAGTTTAATTTTTTTTCTTATTTTTCAGCATCAGATTTACAAATAAAGATTTTTTAAAAAACACTGAAATTAATTTTTTCTTTAAAGTGTGCATAAGATTTGTGACTATCCAGTATAAATGTACAACAAAATTCAAATATTCAAGCCACTCAGAGGGACTAAACATTAAGCAAAATTTTCTCTTACTCATATTTGTCAGTTAAACACCAGTAATTGTGACCAATTTGCTTCATGTTCTTTTAATTTACAGAGAAAGAAAAATTAAAATGAAAAAAACCAAAGGAATATATTTCCACTTATTTCTTAAACAATATAACAACATTGACTTCTAAAATGCTTAATTCTACCATATTTAATCATCAAATTAAGTATGCATTAAAATTATTTTAAAGACAAAAGATTTAACTCCACAAACCTATACTGTTGTGAAGTTTGTTAATAATTTTATATACGCATTGTAGAATATTTTTTAAATGACAGTTTGACTGTTTTCTTTTAATTTTTATTTATTTTAACATTTACTTTAGGTTAATTTTAAGAGCTAAAAAATGCAGCTTTAAGTGTTTATCCCAGGGGTTTTCAATTTGTGGTCTCAGGATCAGATACCTCACAATTACCTGAAAACTCATTAATTTAGCAAATTTTCAGGTGCCAGCAAGGGTGACCAACCTGTCCTGGCTTGCCAGACACTTTCTCCATTTCAGCCCTAAATGTCCGGCATCCTAGAAATACCTCATTAAAAGGAAAACTGGCATAGCTAGTGCCCTAGGCCCCGACATCAGACCTACCAAATCAAACACTCTTTCAGGGAAGGGAGGAATCTTCAAATCCACATTTTATCAAGCTCTCCAAGTAATTATTATATATATTTGAGTTTAAGTTCCACTGATTTACTATAGGCAGAAAAAGTTTAAAAAAGAGTAACAGGTACACTCCCCTTATAAGAGTTAGTCTCCAAACTTACTTTTTATATACAAATGGGCTTTATTCTATAGTTATAGTTTTGAACTTTAATGGAAATTAATACCACAGATATCTCCTTAAAAAAAAAAATCATAAGAGAAACCTGAATTACTACTCTATGAAATTTTTTTCTTTAATTTTGTCTCAAGAAATAGTCTTGTCTTTTTATTATGTTTTATTCACACTTACCTTTCTTAATTTTTAACACTTTCTTTTTCCTTCCTTAGGATCTTGCTTTGGTCTAGCAGATCGAGCAAACTGCTAATATTTTAAAATTAAGGTTTCCTTCAGGAATATGCAAGTAATCTTTTCTAAATAATTCTCAAAAACTTTCTAATGTTTGCTGGGAATATGGTTTTTAATTGACCCATAGTTTCTCCTTCCTCTCTCTATGACTTGAGAGGAAATTAAAAATTAACTTTTCCTTTATAGTCATTATTTTTTTATACACCGACTTTTGCTTCTTTACCTGTCCTGCTGATTTCTAGTTTGCAAACTACAACAACTACTAAAAGCAAACTGGTTAATTAATGATATACTCTGGTTATTAAAATTCTCATGCAGAAATATAAATTACAATAACATGATAAAATGAAATAGTTTTTTTTATGACTCCAAATGTACTTCTGGATACGGTAGTCTCTTAGCATGACTATGTACTTTTGAGCCACACAAGTCAAACATTTAAATTTGGCTGATATTGAACAACCTCATGCTGCTGAAGCTCCTTTATTAAAAATCTAAATAACATTGTCATCTAACTCAGCTAAGGTAGGTGTAACTAAATAAATAGCTACAGCTAGAATGCCAATTGTGGACATTTCTAAAGGGTAACATGAAAATTAATTTCAGTTACACTCTTCTAAAAAATATATAGTTTTGAAATACATGGATTTAAAGGATACAACCACCATGGGTTTTCCAAAAAGCACATATCCATTAGCTTCCTTTAAGGCTTTTGCTGCTGCTTTCTCATTAGGAAGTCCAATGAAAGCTTGTCCTTTCATACGACCTTCTTTCATCAAACGTATATCAAACCTAGAAGGAAGAAAGAATTTTGATTCAAAGAAGGTCAATTTCAATGATGTGAATGAAAATGTGTTGAACAATCTAAAAATTTGCTATTTCAAATAAAAATGACTACCCCATTTGATAGGCACATAAATCACTCAGTTTTCTAAAAATATATTTTGTGTTCTGCACTAAAATTGATTCTACAAGTAGGTAGAATTTGTTTAAGGCATATTTTTAACTACTCTTAACTATCAGAAAGTGTGTGATTTTAAAATTACACTACTAGCAACTAGAAAAGAAACTTCTTCAATTATTATTTATCTCAATTTTTAAAAATTTACTTACAGTCTGGTACTATCTGCTCAAATGATTTAAAAAACAACTATACAACTGACAATAGAAAAATACAAAGGGCTGATAACAGCCAGTTATAAGTAATTATAGAATTCATTGTATTATTTTTATTATTTTTTTTGAGACAGAGTCTCACTCTGTCACCCAGGCTGGAGCGCAGTGGCCTGATCTCCGCTCACTGAAACCTCCACCTCCTGGGTTCAAGCAATTCGTCTGCCTCAGTCCCACAAGTAGCTGGCATTAAAGGCGTCCACCACCACGCACAATTAATTTTTGTATTTTCAGTAGAGATGAGGTTTCACAGGCCAGGCTAGTCTTGAACTAGTGACCTGAAGTGATTCCACCCACTTCAGCCTTCCAAAGTGCTGGGATTACAGGCACAATCCCAGCCTAGAGTTCATTATATTACTATAAGCAATTATAGAACTTTGAGTAGAAAGAAATCTCAATGATTATCTAGTCAAAACCATCACCTTACGGGTGATGTCTAGAGACAGTGAGTGACTCTTCAAAGCAGATAGCTAAAATCTAATGTCAGAAACACAAACCAAATTTTTAAATTCCTAATATAGTGATCTATTCCATGGTGTATTCATTTTTCAAAATTTTGAGAGAAAATCATAGTCAAAAGCAAGTTAGAAAAATCTAATTGTAATTTACAACTGAAATATTACCTAATATTTACTCTATGAGACTACCAAAACAATACAACATAAAAAAATATCAAAAAATACAGTAAAATATTTTTTCTTTTTCTTACAATCATGACTCAAAGTTGGCAACAAAGAAAAAGACTTAGCATTTTGTATGGCCAGCAAAAGAAAAAATATTTTGGCATCCTGAAAAGAAGAGGTATTTGCCCCTAATGGATATAAATGGGGAATTTTAAAACATTGTTCCATTTGTGTATTTGATTTAAAAAAATACATAGGCCAGATAAGATTTTTAAAATACTGGTGTCACTTGAAGACTAAAATGAAATTTAGAGTCGCTTCTTTATTTATACTTAAAAGCCTATCTTTTCTACTTCTTCCTACTTTTAATTTGTATGACAGTATGACAAGCAGTCTCTCATACTTTGAAATTACCAAATATGGTAGTGTAAAGAATGAAATTCTAACTCCAAATATTAGCTGATATGATTTGGCTCTGTGTCCCCACCCAAATCTCATTTGAATTGTAACTCCTACAATTTCCATGTGTGATGGGAGGAACCCTGTGGGAGGTGACTGATTGAATTACAGGGGCAGGTCTTTCCTTTGCTGTTCTCTTGATAGTCAATGATGATTGATGGTTTCAAAATAACGTAAGCTTGCCTGCACAAGCCGCCTCTTTCTGCCTGCCATCATCCACGTAAGATGTGACTTACTCCTTATTGCCTTCTGCCATGATTGTGAGGCTTCCCTGGACATGTGGAACTGTGACTTTTCCATTAAGCCTCTTTCCTTTCTAAATTTCCCAGTCTCAAGTATGTGTTTATTAGCAGTGTGAAAACAGAATAATAAAGTAAACTGGTACCAGTAGAGTGAGGCGCTGCTGAAAATATACCCAAAAATGTGAAAGCAACTTTGGAACTGGGTAACAGGCAGATGTTGGGACAGTTTGGAGGGCTCAGAAGAAGACAAGGAAATGTGGGAAAGTTTGGAACTTCCTAGAGACTTGTTGAATGGCTTTCACAAAATGCTGATAATGATACAGGCAATGATATGGACAGACTGAGGTGGTCTCAGATGCAGATGTGGAACCTGTTGAGAACTGGAGCAAAAGGTGACTCTTGTTACATTTTAGCAAAGAGATTGGTGGCATTTTGCCCCTGCCCTAGAGATATGTGAAACTCTGAACTTCAGAGAAATGATTTAGGGTATCTGGTGGAAGAAATTTCTAAGCAGCAAAGCATTCAAGAGGTGATTTGGGTGCCCTTAAAGACATTCAGTTTTAAAAAGGAAACAGAGCATAAAAGTTAAAAAATTTGCAGCTTGACAATGCTAGAAAAGAAAATCCCATTTTCTGAGGAGAAATACAAGCCAGTTGCAGAAATTTGCCTAAGTAACAATGAGCCCAATGTTAATTGCCAAGACAATGAGACAAATGTGTCAGGGCATGTCATAGGTCTTCATGGCAGCTCCACCTATCACAGGCCTGGGGCCTAAGATGAAAAAGTAATTTTCTGTGCTGGGTCCAGGATCCCCATGCTGTGTGTAGCCTAGGGACTTAGTGTTCTGTCTCCCAGCCTCTCCAGCTGTGGCTGAAAATGGCCAACACAGAGCTTGGGTGGTGGCTTCAGAGGGTGCAAGCCTCAAGCCTTGGCAGCTCCCACATGGTGTTAAGACTGCCAGTGCACAGATGCCAAGAGTTGGGGTTTGGGAACTTCCACTTGGATTTCAGAGGATATAGAGAAATGCCTGGATATCCAGGCACAGTTTGCTGCAGGGGTGGAGCTCTCATAAGCTAGAGCAGTGCAGAAGGGAAATGTGGGTTTGAGGCCTCCAGAGAGTCCCTAATGGGGCACTGCCTAGTGCAACTGTGAGAAGAAGGCCACCATCCTCCAGACTCCAGAATGGTAGATCCACTGACAACTTGCACCATGCCCCTGGAAAAGCTGCAGATACTCAATGCCAGCCCATGAAGCAACTTGGGAGGGAGGCTATACCCTGCAAAGCCACAGAAGCAGAGCTGCCCAAGGCCATGGGAACCCACCTCTTGCATCAGTATGACCTGAACATGAGATATGGAATCAAAGGAGATCATTTTGCAGCTTTAAGATTTGACCTCCCCACTGGATTCTGGACTTGCATGAGGCCTGTAGTCTCTTTGTTTTGGCCAATTTCTCTCGTTTGGAAAGGTTATCTTTATGCAATGCTTGTACCCCACTGTATCTAGGAAGTAACTAACTTGCTTTTGTTTTTTAGGCTCACAGGCAAAAGGGACTTGCCTTATCTCAAATGAGACTTTGGATTGTGGGCTTCTGAGTTAATGCTGAAATGAGTTGAGACTTTGGACGACTGTTGGGAAGGCCTAATTGGTTTTAAAATGTGAGGACATGAGATTTGGGAGGGGCGAGGGGTGGAATGATATGGTTTGGCTCTGTGTCCCCGCCCAAATCTCATCTTGAATTTAACTCCCATAATTCCCATGTGTCCTGGGAGGAACCCTGTGGGAGGTGATAGAATTATAGGGATGGGTCTTTCTTGCCCTGTTCTCCTGGCAGTAAATGAGTCTTATGATCTCATGGTTTTTTTAAAAAAATGGGAGTTTGCCTGCACAAGATCTCTTTTTGCCTTCTGCCATCTACGTAAGATGTGACTTGCTCCTCCTTGCCTTCTGCCATGACTGTGAGGCTTCCCTGGCCATGTGAAACTGTCAATTTTCCATTAAACCTCTTTCCTTTGTAAATTGCCCATTCTTGGGTATGTCTTTACCAGCAGTGTGAAAAAGGACTAACACATTAGCTTTTATAATATTTACAAATCACAACTTTCTCTTTTGCTTTCACAAAACCGGAAGTCTTGCTAATGCAGTTCTTTTAAAAGATAACAATTTACTGTCAGAGTAAGAATCTAAAAAGTTTTGCTTCATTGCTATATATTCCTGGAGGATTCATTAAAATAATGGGTTTCAAAGCATAGTCTTTAGATCAGAAGACTCAGCATCATCCAGCAGCTTTTTAGAAACACAAATTCATTTGAGTCCTATCCATGAAACCTAGAAAATCAGACTCCCTGCAGATGGGCCTAAAAAACTGCTTTGCCAGGCTCTCCAGGTGATATTTATGCAATGTTAAAGTCTGAGAACCATGGATTTAGAGAGATTAGGGTCAGAATGTATCACAAGGCCTGTTTCTGTAAAGAGTTTTATTAGAACATAGCCAAGAATATTCATTCAGGTTTTATTTATGGCTGCCTTCAGAATACCACTACAAAATTAAGTAGTTCCAACAGACACAGTATGGTCTGCAATAAAATAAAAATATTAAAATTTTGCTATCTGCCCATTTACAGAGAAAGTTTGTCAACTCCTATTCTAGACATCTAAAAGATTATTCTAGACCAACTTTTGCAAATAATTTTTTATCTCTAAAAGGAAAACGCTGGGATTAAAATAGTGGTAAATTTGTAACGGATAAAAAGAAAACTTAATTTAAGATTATATTTTACTGTCACTTACATGATCCGCTGTGTTTCTGATGAAAAGTCAACATATCTTCCAAAAATATATTTAAGGTCCTAGAATAAGAAAAAGACAAATAACAAAGCCAGGGAAAAGAACTGTTAATCAATCAATCAATATATCAATAGAAGAGGTCAGACGGGACTAAAGTAGGCTTTAATCTAATGTGACTGTTGGCCTTTCTAAAGGGGAAATTTGGACATAGATAAATAGGGAGTACGCTATGTGAAAACAAAGTCAGAAATTGTGGTTATGTTGCCACAAGCCAAGGAAGGTCAAAGACTGCCAGCTTTGGCATAATAGCAGAAGCTATGAGAGAGGCACAGAACAGATCCTTCCCTCATAGCCCTCAGAATGAATCAATTCTGCCATACTTTTGACTTCAGTTTCCCTCCAGAACTGTGAGACAACACACCTCTGTGTTTCAGCCACTTGGCTTGCGGTACTTTGTTATGGTGGCTCTAGGAAATTAATACATACCCCAAACT
This sequence comes from Plecturocebus donacophilus, assembly GCA_004027715.1. NCBI lineage: Eukaryota > Metazoa > Chordata > Mammalia > Primates > Pitheciidae > Plecturocebus > Plecturocebus donacophilus. The sequence goes on along the minus strand of PVKP010035258.1, from coordinate 3,324 downwards.
CTGTCTCAGTATTTACTGCCAGTATAGTCAAGCTATGAGAATATTATTTTAATAAAAACTTAACCTGAAAATACTAAACAATAATTTGTCATGCCCTGAAGCACAGTAAAAAAAACATTCTTAGAAGTAGTTTCACCAGACTAACTTATCAAGTATAAAACCTTCAAATTATTTTCATTTACATGAAAAAGTATTTATACTTACCTTTTCTTGAACATGTTTAGCTAAATTCTTTACATAAATTCTACAGTTTGGTTCACCAGGTTCATAACTTCTGAAAACTGAAAGTGTTTCCATTTCTTATTAAGAAACAGAAAAAAAAAATATATAAAATTAAAATATTTTAGCCAGGTTTTTAAAGATAATTATAATATTCAAATACAACTGTTAAATAGACAAAATAAGCTTTATGAAAATGTAAACACCATAAAATTAGTAACAATATTACAAATGAGTTTAAATATACTCACTGAAAATCTGAACTGATTATATATAAAAAAATTAACTTTTGATTTAAAAATTTCAGGCATCTAGAATAACTGAACTAAAATTTGTCCAATAAAATATCTACTATTAATGGTCTGTTAAGGTGAGTCATGTCATAAAAAAGAGTAAAGCATATATGTTATTAATTGATTTGGGTAATTATTTTGCCTAAAGTGAATTTTCCAAACCATCAGCCATCTCCATATTTAAATGCAAGAATGAAGTAAACACAGTATCAGGCATTTCAGACAAACCACGGACCCAGAACCCCTGTATAGCTCCTCCCATTTAATGCCAGTAATCTGTTCTAGAAAACTAAGATAGATGTTTTGTATAAAATCCTAGTTGGAAGTCTATTTCCCTTTACCATAGGAAAAATTACACATCAATCTAAAACCTCTAAATATTTTCTGACAATGTACTAAAACAGTAAAAGTCTTTGGGAAATAGAAAACTATCATGTGAGGATATAAAATACTAAATCATAGATTTCTAATCACCATTTGTTTTTGAAATAATTGGTTTGTATGTATCTCAGACACAGTATTTGTTGACAGTCTATCAACTACATTTAGAATATGTAACTCCAGACTTGTAGGACACAGTGACTTAACTTAAATGCCACATAAAAGTATTGGGAATGAAAACAAAAATTTTTTCCAAATATAGACTGGAAACACTGTATGAAAAGGAAAGTTTTTCCCCTCTAACCCATTAAGTATGAGCATTTAAAAAAAAAAACAGAAGAGGTGATGACAAACGTTAACTGGAAAGTTTTAAAGTATGTGCCTTAAATTAAGGTAAATGACATGACAGATTTTTGTTTCTGGAGAGTCAAAGTAAAATGGAATATGTGCTTAGTTTATTCCGTGACATTACCTTCTCTAGAAATTCTGCCCTTTTCCAATTCCCTTCTAGAAATACATTCTGATGGCATTTCATCAGAGTCTTCTTTAATTTCCTCTGTGATGTTCAAATTAGGTTTGGGGAAGATTTTTCCAAATCCTATATTGGATGCATCAACTTCAGTAGCAGGTATATCTAAGAATTCAAAGTTAACATTAGCCATTAAGAATCTCTCCTTTAAAAACAGTTTTTGGGTTCCCTCCTCCTATTTTATATTTAATAATATAACTTTTGGCACAAATTCTTTGGTGTTTTTCAATACACTGAAAGACACATATGCAAACTTTTTCTATAAAGCTCCAAATAGTAAAAAAATTGTGTTAGGCCAGGAGTGGTGGCTCACACTTGTAATCCCAGCACTTTGGGAGGCCACAGTGGGGCGGAGGGAATCTGAGGTCGGGAGTTCAAGACCAGCCTGAGCAACATGGAGAAACGTCGCCTCTACTAAAAATACAGAATTAGCCAGGTGTCATGGCCTATGCCTGTAATCCCAGCTACTTGGAGGCCGAGGCAGGAGAATCGCTTGGACCTGGGAGGTGGAGGTTGCGGTGAGTAGAGATCATGCCATTGAACACCAGCCTGGGAAACGAGTGAAACTCCAACTCAAATAAAAAAATTATGTTAAAGGGTGACTAGCCATGATGTAAGAAAAATTTATAAAAAGAAAAATGTTAAATAAAACATACAAAAATGGAGCTATATGAAAAGGCACTAAAAAAAGCACCATATTCGAGAGAGATCCAAGATGGCCGATTAGCAACAGTTCAGGAATGTAGCTCCCAGTGAAAGCGCAGAGAACGAGTGGACGCCGCACTTTCCGACGAATTTTTGTTGCCCACAGACCGGGAGAGTCCCGGCAGAGAAGCCACACGGGTCGCCAGCGCGACTCTTTTGGCCGGCGCGGCGCTTCCCAGTGCGGAGTATACGGGACGGACGGGCTCGGCTGGTCCCATCCCCACAAGGAAAACAGCAATTGGAAGCGCTGAGGACTGAGAATTTCATAGCAAGCACAACGAACCCGGGAAGGTCTGGCTCTGAGGGGAACGGGCGTCCACCAAAGGATAACTAAGAAACTGAAAAACTTCATCACTGGGCGGAGAGAGATCCAAAATGGCCACGTAGCAGCAGCTCGGGATTGTGGCTCGCAGTGAGGGCGCAGAGAGCGAGTGGACGCCGCAGTTGCAGACGAATATTTGATGCCCACGGACTGGGAGATTCCCGGCCAGGGAATCTTTTGGCGACTCTTTTGGCCGGCGCGGCGCTTCTCAGTGCGGAGTGTGCGGGACTGGGTGGTGCCCTTTCAGTCGGGCTCCGCTGGTCCCATCCCCACAAGGAGAACAACAATTGGAAGCGCTGAGGACTGAGAAGCACAGCTGAACCTGGGAAGGCCCAGCTCTGTGGAGAAGGGGCGCCCCCTGAAGGAAAACTAAGAAACAGAAAAAACTCCATCACCAACAAGGCGGACGTCCACTCAGAGACCTAATCTGAAAGTCGGCAATTACAAAGACGACAGGTGGATAAATCCACAAAAATGGGAAGAAACCAGTGCAAAAAGGCTGAGAACACCCGAAATCAGAATGCCTCTCCTCCTACAGGGGATCGCAGCTCCTCATCAGCAAGAGAACATGACCTGATGGCGGATGAGTGTGAAGAACTCACAGAATCAGGCTTCAGAAGGTGGATAATAAGAAACTTCTGTGAGCTAAAAGAACATGTTCTAACCCAATGCAAAAAAACTAAGAACCTTGAAAGAAGATTTAATGAAATGCTAACGAGAATGGACAACTTAGAGAAGAATATAAGTGAATTGATGGAGCTGAAAAACGCAACACAAGAACTTCGCGAAGCATGCACAAGTTTCAACAGTCGAATTGACCAAGCAGAAGAAAGGATATCAGAGGTCGAAGATCAACTCAATGAAATAAAACGAGA
>PVKP010035257.1:0-23485 GCA_004027715.1 Plecturocebus donacophilus | reverse complement strand
GCCACCCCTAGCTGTGACCTGTGCCACGGACTGTGAGACCCCTCTTCGGAGGCTGAGGCCAGCACCTCGCGGACGAAAAGCCCGTGGCCCTCCACCCGCAGGCGGAGGCTTGGTCACTGCGCTCGGGCTCCCCCGTGATTATTCAAAAGCAACAGAGGCTGACTCCAGCTCACCTGGAACACCCCGGAGGCCTCTCGTCTTAATCTCTGGCCTGGGCCGGGCCCTGGGGGTGGTGGCCAGGGGGGCGTGTGGCACTCTGCCCGGCGGCCAAGAAGGCCCCCCCCCACTCCCAGTCACCCTCTGAGCCCCCAGCGCTTGCCCTGGCTGCCCCCGCCCCGTGCACCTCACCTCCCTTTCTGCGGGCAGCTCCCCTGGAAGCTCAAGTGACCCTTCCTCCCGGAAGCCCGGGTGCCCCACACTTGTTCCACCGAAGGCCACCCCCCGCAGCCTTCAGACGCTCGCTGGAGGCCTCAGGCCTGGCGGGCCTTGACTTCTTCCCCCTCCCCACCCCCACCGTCTGGTGCACAGCAGGGTCCCAATAAACATGGTCCTTGTGCCCCTCCAGGCCCTGGCTGGCAGCACGGCACCGCCCCAGGAGGGGGTGTCAGCGATCAGCCTCCCACAGGGCGGCACAGCGGGTCACCACCTCCCGACAGGAGGAGAGAGTCACACGGCGCAGGCACGGCAGGCTTGTGTCGCCTGGGTCTGGCTGGGGGGTGTCCTGGTGTCTGAGCTCCTCAGGGGGCTCCTGCAGAGCGTCCCCAAGAGCACAGGATGCCCTGAAGTCATGCGGATTGCATCCTGGGGACCCCGCAGCAGGGGCTTCCCACCAAGACATCTGGAGCAAGGTGCACACTGCAGCAGCCAAGGGCGTGGCCCGGGGTCCCGAGAGAAACGGGAGACCCTCGAAGCTTTCAGGATGGGACCTTCTACAGGGCCTGAGGCCCGCCCTGGGACCCTGGGGGTGGCTGACCCTCCTGGCCGTCGTCTCGGCTCCAGTGGACACACTGTTAAAATGGGGTACTCATTAAAATGCAGCTTCCCAGGCCACCCAGCCTGCAGGATGGGAGGCGGGGGCCGTGCTGAGGGCCTCATCTCGCACAGGCCCATAGGCATCACTCGGCGCTGGCGACTGGCCCGGGTGCCGGGGACAGAGTGTCCTGCCTGTGTGCGGGACACCAGCCCCTCAGCTGGGGCCAAATCCAGCATCTGGTACAGCCGTGGGCGCTGGCTCAGGCAGCGGGGTGTGAAGGCAGGACCGTGGGGGGAGGAGGAAGGGGGCGAGCTTCCAAAATTAACAGCCACATGACGCGGAGACTATTAACAACCATGGTACAGACGGCGGTGGCCGCAGAGGCGGGCCAGGCGAGCCCGGTGCTGGGCTTTGGGAATGGACCTGCAAAGGGCAGCCCTCGTGGCCACACAGACAGTGAACGAAGAGGGTGTCACGGTACAGCTGGCATGTTACAGGTCACAACTAGGGTGGGGTCCCTGCAGAGGCGTCCAGCCACCATCCGGTTGCCATGGCTCCCGGCAGCCACTCAGCCTTCCGTGCCGCACTTGACCTCGGCCGCATCCCAGGTGGGTGACGCCTCATTGGATCCTCCGGGGTGGGTGGGCTGAGGCCAGGAGACTCCTGCCCAGAACTCAGGGTGGCTGATGGCGGGAGGGATGGTGCCGGGCTGACAGACCCCGCCCTGGCCATCAGTCACTCAGGAGCTCACTGGGGGGGGCACAGCCAGGATCCAGACCCTGTGTGATGTCAAAGGCCGTGGGCGTTCCTGCCTAGGACCAGCCGCCAACTCATCTAGAGACGGAGGGAGCTGGGGGGCTGTGCTGAACCCCTATGGGCTCCAGTGGGGACCGCGCCAGGCTCATGAGGTTGGAGAAGAGACCCGGAGCCAGGATCCCAGACATGGGGTCCAGAGGGGGCTACACACAGGGGAGAGGGGCCAGCGGCAGCAGGCGGGGCGGGAGAACCTCAACCACCGAAAAACTCATGCATTTCACTTAGCACTCTCCCCCAACAACCACCGGCAGCCTGCATTAACCCGAAACAAAGGGTCTCAATCCCCGGCAGGGCCCGGGTTCCACAGGACGGGCCAAGGCTCAGAGGTTCTTCAAAGATAAGACCTGGAGCCCCGTCTGGCTCCTCCTGGATTCCCTAGCTGGGAACCCCAACCCGCTTCAGGTGCGTCTGCGCAGGGGGCGTTCCCAGGCCTGCTGCTGTGACTGCTATCAGGAGTGCTTACCAGGTGCAATACTTGGTCCTCGCACTGCTATAAAATACCCGAGACCAGGCGAGGTGGCTCACACCTGTAACCCCAGCACTTTTGGGAGGCCGAGGCAGGCAGATCGCATGAGGTCAGGAGTTCAAGACCAGCCTGGCCAACATGGCCAAATCCCGTCTCTCCTAAAAATTTCATGTCACTGGAGTGCGGTGGCGTGATCATAGCTCACTGCAGCCTCTAACACCTGGATCAAGTGATCCTCCCACCTCAGCCTCCCGAGTAGCTGGGACTACAGGTGCCACCAGGCCTGGCTAAGTTTTTAAAATCTTTTTAGAGATGGGAGTCTCCTTGTGTGGCCCAGGCTGGCCTTGAAATCTTACGCTCAAGCGATCCTCCTACCTTGGCCTCCCAAAGTGTCAGGATGGCCGGCGCGACCCACCAAGCCCAGCGGCTCCATTTCTGTTGATTCTGGAAGCTCTTCGCCTTGGCTAATCTGGACAGGCTTGCTGGGGACCCCAACTTCCCTCAGAGATGTTGGGATACGGCCGGATGTCCACGTGGCCAGGCCAGGGTCCTCCACGGCCCCCAGCTTCCCAGGGTGGGAGGCAGGGCTGTGTCCTCAGTGGGTGTTGGGAGCCAGGATGACACTTTTGACATTTCCACATTTAGATGCATTTTGTTGTTGACTCATTCAAAGCTCCCTTAAGTCGCTTAATTGGCTGGTCGGAGGGAAATGAAAAGGGAGCCCATTTTCCTTGATTTGTTCCCCTCAATCAACTTTCAACTCAGTAAAAAAGTGCACTTTGCTCATCAGATGCAAACAGGTGCCTCTTTCCTAATACGTGGAAATTTACTGATTCATCAGCCATTTCATTTCATTTGGAATCTGAAAGCCTCACGGTGTTTGGAGAGAATTCCTCATTCCAGAAGAGTCTTAAGTCAGCAGGAACGCGCAGGTGGGGCGTGGCTGTGCTTTGGTGGAGAAGTGGGCGCTCGGTGACCTGCAGGCAAGTGGGAGTGAGGGCTGTGGCCCCAGCTCACCTATGACCAGTGCCCAGCAGGGTCCGCTGACCCTCGGAGGCCACGCCCCCCCCCCAAACTCCAGGCTGGGCCCAGATGCCTCGCCAGGGGTCAAGGTGGGGACTGAAATGAGGTGCAGGCTCCTCGTCAAAGGACAAGCAGGTCCCCACCCAGGCAGCCGCTGCGCACCCCTCGAAGCTCCAGCTGCCGCCGCCTGGTATGAGGGATCACATTCTGCACCGAGAGCCTTGGGGGTCCAAAGCCTGCCGGCCCCAAGGATGGCAAGATGCCCCCCAGGCACCCCGACCACCCCGTCCACCTCGCTGGGCTCCCTTCCCCGCAGACCCAGACAGTGTGCGCGCTTGGCGGGGTGGGTCTCCGCTCTTGGCCACCCCATGAGCCCGAATGCAGCCCCTTCCCCTGCTGACTTCCGTTCAAACACTCGGCCCGTCCCTTCTCTGGCCTCAGGCAGGGAGGACCCAGTGGGGCCGGGGCCGACCATGCCACAGCAGACTTGGGGGATCTAAGGCCCCGGAGCCCAGGACTGCTCACCGATCGGGAGCCACTTTCCTGGGACCCACACGGCAGAGCCTGGCAGGGGCAGGAAAGCCACACTCTGGCCCTTGAGGCCAAGGCCGCCTGCTCCTGATCGTGCTGTGGCCACCTCCTGCCACCCTGTGACTCCGGCCGTCTCTGACCACAGGAGGCCTGGCCTGGACGTGGGACCAGCCAGGAACGTGGGGAGTCGGCCTCCTGGGGAGCAGCCACCACAGCCCGGCCACTTCCCTACAGTGGGGACAGCTCTGAGTGCTGCCTCCCAGGGGCCCCAGGGGACTGAGCATGTGGCCCACACTGGTGACCTGCTCACTATGGCCCATCGGCATCCACCTTCCCTTCACAGCACCCCTCAGTGACAGGAGTGTCCTGGGGCCACCCCCAAACTCTCTCCCTGAAGATCCTTGCCTCTCAGCCTGCCACGGGTACCCAACAAAGACCCAGTCCCCTCACCGCCCCCCAGGAGGACACGCTGGCTGCAGGCTGGGGTGAGCGACAGGTGCCCAGGTGCCACACCACTGGGTGTGGACCTCCAGACTCAGACCACGTTTCCAGAACACAGGCCACAGAGGCCACAGACATGTCCCCTCGACTCCCACGGCCAGGCCCTGCGAGGGACACGGGTGGGCGCCAACCTGCTGCTGCCCCTGGCCTGGGATCCGCTCTGGCCCGGCCGGCCCCACGTCACCCTCTAGCCACACACGGGCCACAGCCTCTGAAAGCATGATCAGTGCTTGGCCCGACTGAGTCGGCAGCCACAGGGCGACTAGAGGCCCCGAGACCCCAGCCAGTGGGTGCCAGGAAGGGTGCGACCAGAGGTCCCGAGAGCCCAGCCAGTGGGTGCCAGGAAGGGTGCGACCAGAGGCCCCGAGAGCCCAGCCAGTGGGTGCCAGGAAGGGTGCGACCAGAGGCCCTGAGAGCCCAGCCAGTGGGTGCCAGGAAGGGTGCGAGGCCTCGAGGAGCCAGGGCGGGGCTGCAGCTGGGACCGCCCGTCAGCCACAGCAAGGACAGGGCAGCTGGTGCCGCTCCGCGACGTCAGCGCCATCCCAAACCCATGCACCCCATGGCGCGGCTGGTGGGGAAAGTGCGCCCGGGCGCTGCAGGCCTGTGCAGTCACCCCGTGTCAGCCTCCAGGATGCCATCACCAGGAGCCGCAAACCAGAGGCGAAAACCAGAGACGCAGTCACTGCAGCCCTGGGGCCACGAGCCTGAGGGCAGGGTGTCTGCAGGGCCACGCTCGCTCTGAACCTCCAGGGCAGGGCCCTTCCGCCCGCGCCCCCCGCCACCCGTGGCCTCCCGGTTCACGGTCTCTCTCCGGTCCCTGCCTCTGACATCACGCGGCCGACTTCTGTTGTCAGAAGCCTTCTCATCAGGTCGCAGTCGCTGCATTTGGGCCCTACCCAGCCCGACCTCATCTCAGCTCCATCGTCTGTAAAGACTCGGTTTCCAGTGCTCACAGGAACCAGGGGTCAGGAGGGACTTCAACATCTCTTTTTGGAGGAGCTCAGTTCAACCCACTCCACCGGCCTCTGAGTGCTGGGGTGGGGGTTCAAACTCCCCGCCGGCTGCAGTGACCCCTGGGCTACACAGCTCTCCAGTGAGCTCCTCCCAACCCCGGGGCTCGGGGCTCGGGCCTCAGCCCCACCCACCCCTCCATGAGGACCACCTGGGCGCCCCGGAGGAGGGAGAAGCAGCTGATTGCCTGGCGATGGAGTCCTGGGGGAGGGGCGGCCCCCACCCCCACCTGCCCGGTTGCTGGGCTCCGTGGAGGGGGCACCCGAGACCCCTCCCCAAAGCCAGGCGTCCTCCACTCAGCAGAGCCAGGCCGAGGAGGGGCTGTGGGGCCCAGGATTGTGTGGTCGGCGCCTGATGAGCAATTCATTTACACATTAGCTCTGGGGGCCTCTCTACTGTTTCCGGAGGCGGTTAAGAGCCGCCATCTGTAACTTTGTTAGGGACGGCTGGGCCAGAGGCAGCGGCTGAGTCTCCTCCCTGTAGGGTCGCTCACACGTCACCCACGTGTGCCCAGGGCTTGCAAACCCTCCCGCGCCGAGTCCGAGGAGTGGACGCCAATGGTACCAGATGGGGGCTCCCCGACCCCCCTCCCCAGCCCCGGGTGGCGAGAGTGGGTGCTGAAACCCCATCCCCTGGGCCCCAGAGGACACTGGCCGAGTCTCCCACAGAATGCCGCAGCATTGTCACAGCCCTCCCTGTGGACCGGCTGTGGACGGGTCCTCATCCGCCCGCCTCCTGGGAAGGCGGAGTGCTTCGTCTGCTGTGGCCTCGCCCGGGCACTGACCGGCTGGAGGGGTGGACTCAGGCCTGGGCGCTGGCGGCTGCATCTGGGGACCAGCTCTTTGAGGTCTGTCCTGTTCAGCCCGGCCTGGGTGTAGGGTCTTCAAGACCTCGGGATGTGGTGGGCGCTGCCGGATCAACGCAGCAATGGCCGCAAGGAGAACCGGCCTTTGCGCTGAGCCTTTCACGGCTACGGCGGCTGGCCCACGTGAGGGGCGGGGCTCAAGGCAGGTGCAGCCCCACCCACCTTCAGCCACGCAGCTGACGGGGCAGGCTGGGGTTCAGAGCCAAAGCTGCTGCCTGTGCCTGTACCCTTGGGCGGTGCCTCTCACCAGGGCATGGACGGGGCACCACTGGCAACCCGTGGGCAGGGTGGGGGACTTGGGGCCTGGTTCCAGGACATGACGGCCACCCAGCCTCCAGCAAAGGCAAACGTGCACCCTCCTGGCCCCCATCTCTACAAAAAATGTAAAGAATTAGCTGGCGTGGTGGCATACACCTGCAGTCCCAGCTACTGGGGAGGCTGAGGTGGGAGGATCCCTTGAGCCCGGGAGTGTGAGGTTGCAGTGAGTGGCGATGGTGCCACTACACTCCAGCGTGGGGGACGGGCCTGGTGCGGTGGCTCACGCCTTTGATCCCAGCACTCTAGGAGGCTGAGGTGGGCACATTGCTTGAGGCCAGGAGTTCAAGACCAGCCTGATCAACATGGTGAAACTCCATCTCTACTAAAAATACAAAACATTAGCAGGGTGTGGCGATGCCTGCCTGGAGTCCCCGCTACTTGGGAGGCTGAGGCAGGAGAATGGCTTGAACCCGGGAGGCAGAGGTTGCGATGAGCCGAGATTGGGCCACTGCACTCCAGCCTGGGGACAGAGCAAGACTCCGTCTGAAAAACAACAAAAACTCCTCCAGCCCTGTGAAGGGTCCGGGGAGGCTCCAGAGGCGTGCAGATGAGATACAGGCGTGAAGCCTCCTGCCCCTGGAATGTCCCGGGAGCCCTGCTGGGCACTGGTGGGCGCCTGAGGGGCTTTACTGCGGCAGCAGCCTGGGTGACTGGGCTGAGGCGTCCAAGCCATCTCTGAGGGGGCTCCCAGGCAGGTCGGGGTGCACAGGACAGCGGAGGGGAGCCAGCAGCCCCCTCTCGGGCCGGGGCGGTGACCCCCTTCCCTTCACATGGGGCAGTCAGGATGTGGCCGCTGGGGCTCAAGGCCTTCTCTGGACAAGTTCAAGGCCAGCCTCCCCGGGACCCCGCACAGCTCCTGTTGTAACGTCACAGGGACAGGGGCTCTTTGGCTAAAGAGACAAATGTCGGCGTTGGGCAGAGGCAGGTAGAGGCTGGACACAGCAAGCGGGAAGTGGGGGCTGATGGGAGCCGAGACTCCGGGTGGGCGAAGGGAGGGTCTGCTGGCGAGGCCCCCCCCGTCCTCACTCCCAACCAGTCCCCCCGCGGGGTCCTCACCCTGGGCGCCCCACATCCCCCATGAACTGAATCTGCCTGGACCCCATGCCGGTGATGCCCCCTCCTCCCAGCTCCAGGGTGGGGGGACCCTGCTCCGTCCCTGCCTGGACCCCACCCGGGCAGTGAAACGGGGGATGGGGCGTGGGGCAGAAGGGATGGCAGCGGGAACTCAGGGCCACCACAGAAAGTGGGGGCTCCCGGAGGGGACCGGCCTCCCTGCCCACCCGTGGGGTGCCCCCTGGGGACTCCACACAGGCTGCCCACTGCCCCACGCTGGACGCCCCAGCTCCGCCACAGCTGGGTCTCTCCCCACAGGGGCCGGACGCGCAGGGAGGGCTCGGAGCAGCTCCCACCAGACGGTCTCTGTGTTGGAACCGCGGCCCGGGACCGCCGGCCTCTGGTGCCATCTGGTGGGCACAGCCGTCCCTGCGTGAGGTCGGGCTTGGTGGGCAACTCTGAGGCCTGGTCCTGAACTGGCGTGGGGGGCAGAGGAAGTGAGCTGGGGTCCCATCGACCCCACGGTCAGGCACTGACCCTCTCCCAGCAGCTCTGCTGTGCGGCCTCGGCTGGTTGGTCAACTGCTCTGAGCTTGGTGTCCTCAGCAATACGGGGTCACAATGACGTCCCCCCCCCGCCCCGGCCACTCTGCCAGGCGCTTCCAGGAAAGCCCTGTGTGTTCCTCAGGGACCCTGGATGGGCAGGCCCCGCCCCGGTGCCCTGACAGCCCTGCCCGGGCCAGCCCTTCTTTGGGGACGGATGCTGTTAGCCTCACAGGCCCTCGCAGAGGAAGTCTAGGCAGGGAAAGGTGGGACTCCTGGTGAAGCCCCAGCCTCAAGCCCGGAACCGCAGCCCCAGTGAGAACGTGCGTTCCTGCTTCCCTGCTCCAGGGCTGCCTTTTCCACCCCTGCCCGCCCACCCCATCCTGTACCCATAAAAACCCCCGGGCCTGACTGGCAGACAGCAGGGAATCGGAGAAGAGGAGAAGCAGCTGGACCTCGGAAACTGCAGTTTGACATTGTAAGGTTTGTTTCCAAGGATAAAACGAAGAAACTGAGGCCAGCACCAAAATAATCCAATGCAAGGAAATTTATTCAGGTTCCCGGGTGAGGTTCTGCAGTCCCGACAGGAGGAGCCGGAGAAGTCGCACTGACTCCTCCCAGACAGGGGATTTTATAGGGAGTGAAACAGCTCGATTGGTTGTGGGAGAGCAAGACTGCTATTGGGTAAGTTACAAGCCTTGACCTAGGACTTGGCCTGTTATTGGTTGGAATTACTTGCCTGCTATTGGTTGTTAAAGCTCGACTGCTATTGGTTGTTAAAACTCGGCTGCTATTGGTTGTTAAGACTCAACTGCTATTGGTTGTTAAAACTCGGCTGCTATTGGTTGTTAGGGCTTAGCTGCTATTGGTTGTTAGGGCTTAGCTGCTATTGGGTATTAAGAAGCTATGGTTGCAGCACCTTGTTTGCATACTGGGCTCTTTAAGAGAAGACCAGGCTGTGTGAGCAAGGGAGAGGGGAACATGCCTGAGCGTGTCTGAGCTTGCTCGGGGCTTGTAAAAGGGAAAAAAGGAGTGGGGGGAGCGTCCGAGCTCCCAGCAAGGCAACCGGCCTTACAGACATCAGAGAGGAGCAGTGTGACTTCAGAGGGACGGCATGACGGCGGGATTCGGAGAAGAATCTGGTTGGAGGCGGGACTTCCAGGGCCCATCACCTTCCCACTCCATCCCCTCTCCAGCTCCCCACCCTCTGAGAGCCACTTCCATTGGCAATAAAATCCCCTGCATCTACTACCCTTCAATTCCGTCACGCAAGCTGGCGTCTCCTGATGTGGAAAGAGCGTGGGGCACAGAAAGCTGACACACTGACCGTCTGCCCTTGAGAAAAGGCGGAGGGTCCTCTGAGCGGACAGTACACGCCAGCCGCCCTCGGACAGCAAAGCCAGAAGCACCGTAACACTCGCCCCCTGGGGCTTTGGGGCTCGCAGGCACTCCCCTAGACGCTGCCATAGCACTGCACAGTTTTGCTCCTGCTGTGCCCAGGAGTCCGCTCCAGCTCCTGCTCCCACTCAGCTGCGTGTTCCTGCTGCCTGGAGGGGTTGAGAGTTATGGGCTGAGTGGGCAAGGCACCCCTCACGGGGTCCACAGAGGGGTCAAGGAAAACGTCCTGTTTCATCGGGGTGTGTGCAGCATGGATCGCAGAGGAGGGGTGACACAGGGCTGCCTTTACCAGGTCATTCCTCTGTCTGCCCTTGGGGACGTGCCCCAGTGCTGCCCCCTGGGTGGATGGGCTTGAGACCAGGGCCCCGCCGAGGCAGGCAGCCCTCAGTCTGGCTACCCTCTGGCCTTGGTTCCCGTGACCGGGCTCTCAGGCAGGGCCTGGCCACCCAACAGCAGCCGCAGCACCCCTGACTACCCTCACCCACAAGCCCACAGCCCCTGCAGCCCATGCCTGGCCTGAGCCCAGCGTTCCTGCCACAGGCCGGGGCCCGTGGAGAGCGGCTTGCACCTGGTCTGCTGGGCATGGCTGTGAACACCCGGGCACTGCCTGACCAGGGTCGGAGTGTGCACAGCGGCTCTTACTCCTCCACAGAGTGGGCATCCCTGAGGCCCCTCCGCTCCGTCTCCCTCTGTCCCCAGAAGCCCGGGCGCCCTGGGACTGTCTCTGAATTCCCTGTGGGGGCTCCTTCCCTCCCCCGCTGGCCCTCAGACCCTTAGCAAGGCCGGATCTGGGGACCACTGCCACCAGCAACCTCCTGGCCCCCTCCTCCCCGCAGCTCTGCACAGCTCCCTGACCAAGGAGACCTTCAGAACTGCCCTCCGATCCTGTGTTCTGAGAGGACCACACCCCCGTGCAGCGCCTGCCCCCGGCCTCAGCTCCCTCAGCCCCCTAAGCCCCAGGACCCCCATCAGGCCCTGCAGAATCGGGCGGCGCATGGCCGGCGCTGGCCACTGGGGGGCACGCGTGCAGTTCCCAAGGCTCCTGGCTGCGCCTGGCCTGGGTCCCAGCGTTCAGTCTGGCGGGGCTCAGGCCGGAGGACAGGGAGTGGGGGGCGTTCCGTGCCGCTGCTCCTGCTGCGCGGTGGTGAGGGCCTTCCCAGGCTGAGATCGAAATCCCTGGGTTCCAGGCTAAGACCCAGGGCCCAGAACCGGCCTGGCCGACCTTCCTGGCCTGGTTGTAGCGCCCAGGGACGCTGGACCCTGGGGGTGGGACAGGAACCCTCCCGCCTTCCCCGGCCCCACTCACCCTCTGCTGGCTCTGCTGCCCGGAGAGTGGCCAGCCCGGCTGCCCCACACCCTCCAGCAGCTGGTGGGTGACCCTCCCGGCGGCGGGACTCTCCTGGCCAGGCCAGCCACACCTGCCACAGCAGCTGGCTCCAAATCCCCAGATCCTGGCAAGCCGGCCGCCTGGACCCGCACTGGCCGGGCCAGCGTGTCCTTGGCCTGCAGGGTCTGCCTGTCCTTTGCTGAACCGACTGTTGGGGACCACGGCCAGATGGGCAGGTGGACAGCACCCCAGCCTGGAGACGCCAGGGCTGCCCACACGTCAGGCTGCGCCTTCTGGACCCTTTGTGTGCGGGGCGTGTGCCCCGGCCGGCACTGCTGCAGCGATTCGGATGAGGGTCTGCAGGCCTCTCGGGGAAACGAGAAATAAGACATGGGGCCAGCATCTGACCCTCAGCCACCGCCTCGGGCAGGGAGAAAGCGGGGTGTCATCCTTCCCAGGGTGGGTGCCCCGACCAGCCTGCCCCAGGCCTGCCAGCCCCCTCGGTGTCCACCTCCAGCCTGTCCTCAGTGGGCCCCTCAGGGGTGGGTGGCCGCCCAGGCAGACCAGGAGGGCGGGAAGGGCTGGGAGGGGCGGACTCAGCTGCCGCAGGGGCCTCCAAGTCGCACCCAGCCCTGGCCTGAGCCGGCCTCACCTGGCTGCTGGCCGCTCGCAGGCCTTGGGGGGCCCGGGTCCCCAGCTGCTGGATGCAATGCTGGGAGTCAGAGCCCCGGAAGCTGAGAGGTGGTGGCCGGGGCCCACCCAGGCCAGGCGGTGTGCTGAACCCAAGGCAGGTGGCAAAACCGCGGTCGGTGCTTCCCCACGGGTGCTCCATAGCCCACCCCGGCATGTGCTGAGCACCTACCGAGGCAAACCCATCGAGGGGCCTGCGGTGACCGCGCTGTGCCTGGCAAGGCAGCTCCTCCCGGGCCCCCCCAGCTGTCTGCACCCTCCCGGGACCCTGCCCGGTACAGTCTGCACCTGCCGGGTGGGGGGGCCCTTGCTCTGCCCGGGGTCAGTGGGAGGGGCCGGGGTGGTCGTGGCCACGAAGCAGGGTTCTGAGGGGAGGGCCTGGGCAGTGGCAGACGGTGAGAGCCCGCGGTCAGTGTCCTGTGCTCAGCAAGACCGCAGCCCCTTTGGAGTGCTGAGCGGACAGCTCGTCCTCTGCCCAGGCCGGGTTGGGACGCTGCGGCCCCTGCCCACCCCAGCCTGGCGCTCGCCCCCCTCTAGTCCCCCCGACTGGCATCCGCAGCCGAGGTAACCGATCCCTGGTGGGGGCCAGGCCGGCCTGGGCTCCGGCCTCTCCTGGCTCCCAAGCCTCCGGCCCAGCTGTTGCCGGGGAGGCTGCGTCTGTTCTCAGGGCCAACAGCTGCAGGCCCGGAAGCGCCCCCCCACCTCCCCCAGAGCAGGTGTGCCCCCGCAGCCCAGCCAGCCTGCCAAGGATGGGTCCCAGGGATACGGGGGCTCCTGCCCTCATCTGCCCTGTCTTTCTCCTGGGCTGGGACGGGTGTTGGGGTCCTCAGGCCTCTGGATAGCAGATGCCAGGTCCCTGGTGACCGGCCTGTGGCCCGGCAGGCTGAAGAGCCCACACTGACAGCAGGTGTGCCCCTTAGCCACACTCACCAGACCCACAGTGCACGGCCATGCACACACCGTTCCCACCTGCCCCACTGCCCAGGCTCAGCCTCCTGGAGGCTCCGACACCCCCTGTCCTCACCGACCGAGAGCCTGTGTCCACTGTGTCCCCAGCGTGGTGGGAGAGAGACACCTGAGCCACGGCAGCCACTGGTGAACCTGCGTCAGCCGGGCGACAGCTGCACCCCTGGCCAGCGCCTGGGGACCCACCCTGCAGTTGGGGTGCCCCTGGAGGGCGTCCAGCCCTGCCCGGCCAAACTCCATGCCCTGATGTGGGGCTGACCAGTTCCCCGGCAGTCTGTGGCCACAGCGGAGGGCACCTGACGCGCCACACCAGCGACCCACCTCGCGGACCCCTCCCCCTGTCCCCCTGGCTGTGGGTGCCCTGTCTTCCCTCCTGCTGCCTCCCGCTTCCGGCCTTGTCGCCCCTCGCCTGCCGTGCCCTCCCTGCTGCCTGCGGACCCACCACCGCCTTCACTCCCTAACCCTCCTCTGGCCGGGAGCCCTCCCCAGCCTGTGCCAGGCCCCCTGCCAGGGCCTAGTGACCGCGCTCCAGGGACGGGGGCGGTGCAGCCCCCACCCTGACTAGACCCCGGCACAGGATCCCCCAACGCATGTAGGAGGATCCAGGGCCCCGGGGGACCTGCGGGGTGGGTTCGAGTCAGGCTGCGCTGCGCCAGCTGGGGCCTGTCCTGGGCTGAACTGCGTCCTCCAGATTCACACCCACCCAGAGCCTCAGCGAGTGATCGTATGTGGAAACGGCGTCTTAGCACATTTATTTATTTATTTATTTGGAAATGGAGTCTCGCTCTGTCGCCCAGGCTGGAGTGCAGTGGTGCGATCTCGGCTCACGGCAACCTCCGCCTCCCGGGTTCAAGCGATTCTCCCGCCTCAGCCTCCGGAGTAGCTGGGACGACAGGCACACACCACCATGCCCGGCTAATTTCTGTATTTTCAGTAGAGACGGGGTTTCTCCATGTTGGCCAGGTTGGTCTCGAACTCCTGACCTCAGGTGATCTGTCTGCCTCGGCCTCCCAAAGTGCTGGGATTACAGGCGTGAGTCACCGCGCCCAGCCGTCTTTGCAAATTTAATCAGCTAAGATGAGGTCATGCAGGATTGGGGTGAAAGGGTCCGTGTGAGAAAGGAAAAGGGGAGACTGTGTGGCGCCCCCGGGGAGGTGCTGGCCCGGCCAGGGGTGTCGGGGTCCAGGGGGCCCCCAGGCCCTGCTCATGCTCTCATCCCAGATGGAGAGAGGCTGACAAGGCGAGGGGTCTGCACCCGCCACATCCAAATCCCCGCTTCCGCATCCAGACCCGGGGCGTGGGGGGATGGGGGAATCTCCGGTGCACAGAAGCGTCTCCCACGGCGAGCGTGGAGCAGGTCGCAGCTGGTCGGGATGGCTCCGGGCAGTGGGGAGGGCATACCCGAGGGGGAGCTCTGGGGCAGCGGGGAGCTCTGCGGAAGCAGGAAGCCCTCCGTCCTTCCTGGGGCCGGGCTGCCCATCAGCCGTGGTGGTCTGGGCACAGAAGGGTGGGTCTGCGGGTCTCTCAGGCCTGAGACACCAGATCACCCACAGCTGCCTGGAGGGCCCCGCTGCAAAGGGTGGGGGGAGTGTGGGGCTCGATTAGTGATGTCTGTCCTGGGCATGGGAAGGAGTAGGGTCCTGTGTGCCATGGGCACCGGAGAGACAGAAGGACGTGCCAGGCAACCCCGAAGGGTCCTCCACAGCCAGCCCGAGCCGAGGCTGCACAGGGGCCTCAGAGCCGGCACCAGGCCAATCTCAGACGGCGGGATCCAAAGGGGCTGCAGGGCCTGGTCCCCAAGACCTGTGTCTCCCACTCATGGCCTGGCAGCCAGGAGAGAGAAGGGATGGACGAACCCCCTCCCAACTCCCCCTGCATGGTCCCCTCCTGACCCCGGGGACAGAGCCCAGACGTGAATAAAGCCCCCTACATCAGAGTCTGCGGCTCCTCCCGCACACCGCACAGCAGACCCATCAGCCGCCCCTGCCCCAGCGGCCGACACGACACCGGGCTCCAGCCCCAGAGGTGCGAGGTGGCTTTGAGCAGGTGATTCATCTGCGCCCGCGTCTCCCGGGCCTTCAAGCTTCTGACGATTTTATTTGGACAAAGCATCCTCCAAGCCGCCTGCATTTCCCATCTCGGGAACCTTTCACTTCTGAGAGCGACGGGAGAGGGGGCTGTTTATGTTATCGCTGTTCCCTGCGCAGGAGTTTAATGACTTAGCAGCCGGGCCAGGCGGCGACGCGAGGGCCGTCCGAGCCTCCGGAATTCTCCTTTCCCAGGCCCCTGTGTACCGCTGGCTGGCTCGGATCATGTTTTCCCTCGAAAGAAGTGGTTTTGCTATTAAGATCAGCATTTCGGCCAGATCGTTCTACCAGCCTCGCCTCGGGGCTCAGCTGCTGGGGATAGCGGCCGCTCCCGCCGGGTGCCCTGAAACGCCCGTCGGAGGCTCAGCTCAGGTGTCCCGGGCCGTGCTCCGGGCAGGGCCCACCCAGACAAAGCCCGAGCCTACGCCAGCCCCTCAAGCGTCCCACCCACCTGGGGGGCAGACCCCGGCCGGCTGCCACAGCCCCCTGGTCAGCGAGGCTCACTCTGGCCAGCTCTGGCACCCTAAGGCTCTCGCTGTGCCGCTCGAAGACTCCCTGTATCTCTAAACGGGACGTTCCTGGCTTCCCCTTGCAGAGCGTGGGGCGCTGAGAGCTGGCGCCGATTTAAGGGGTCCTGGTGCCTTCCCAGGCCCAACTGCGTTGATGGCGCTGCACGAGGCCCCGTCCTGTTCTCTATGGCAGCACCCGCGTAGCTGTGTGCACCCCATTGCTTAGGTGACGAAGCTGGGCCCCGGGCAGCCAGGCACCTGTCCGCAGGCCCGGAGGGGACAGCCCCGCCCTCACGGAGAACAGCCGCGCTGCCCGCCCTGCATTCCCGCCGAGGGTCCTGGGCCTCCCTGGAGGCTGCTCACCCCATGGGGCCTCCCCCACAGCCGCCTCCGGGGCAGGATCTGAGCTCCCAGGGGCCTGCAGGGACCACACCCCCAGCTGTGCTTCTAGTCACAGGATGGGAACGGGGGCCAGCACAGCACCCAGGGGAAGGCTGCTCGACAGCTCAGGGCACGGCACGCCCTGGCACACAGGCTGCAGGCACATCAGAGCTGATGTTCGGGGCCAGGCAGAGCGACGGGTGGCGGCCCCTGGTCACGTCCTCACTGCACCCCCATCCTGCCTCCTGAGGTGGCCAGAGAACTGGGGACCCGTGCCGGAGCCCCCCGCCCCGCTGACCATAGTGCCTCCCAGGGCCCCGGGCCTGGACCCGGCCCAAGGCCACAGGGCAGGTCTGTCGGGGTCGAGAGCCGTGCAGGGGAGGAGGGGCGGCGCGGGAGGCTGCCTCACGGGTCTGAGGAGCCCAGGGTGGGACCATCCCCATCTCAGGGTCCCCTACCTGCCAGCCCAGCTCCATGCTGGCCAAGCACCATCCAAGCAGGTCCTGAGACTGGCAGCCCAAGGGGCCACCCCCGGCCTGGCTCTGTGACCTCCAGGGCGGGGTCCTTAACTTCCTGTAGCCTGGCGGTGAGCCTGCGAGCCACACTCAGGACACTGGGCCCCGCGCTGACCCTGGGACACTCGGCGTCTCGATCCCACCGCCCTGAGCAGCCCTGGGTCGGCCGGCCTTGCCCCTGCCTGGGTCCCAGGGCTGAGCAGAGGCTCCGAGAGGCCAGCAGAGTGTATGGCGGGACTTCTGGGACCCAGCACTTCGGGAGGACCCACTCTGGCAGCAACGTGGCCGGCTGGCGGCAGAGGAGGGTGGGGGTGGCCCCTGCGTCTGGCCCTGTTGGCTCTCCCGGGGTGGGGGTTCATCGGGGGACACAATGGGGCTGCCCCCTTTGCCCTCTAAGACAGCGGCGGCTGCAGCCTGCCCTGAGAACTTGACCTCACTGAGCCTGGGGCCGTGTGGACCGAGGGTGACCGCCCCAGAGGGGCCTGGGCTGCTGAGCCCAGGGGTGGGGGTGGACTCCCAGCTCCTCAGCCCCCATGCGGCTGCGGAAGCCCCTTCTGACCTGGCCCCACAGTCCAGGGCCGGATGCAGACGTTCAGGAGGAGTCCACGTGCAGGCCCCGCCCACTCCCTCCCACCGCCCAGGCGGCCCCTGGGGCACCAGCCCTGTGCCCTGCAGTGCCGCTCCCCTTGGCCCAGATGCAGGCTCCCAGGCAGAGGGGCCGGAGGAGCTCGTGGGGACAGCCGCTTCCCCTGCCCAGCCACGCCCACCCGCCCCGTGAGTGCAGGACTCAGCCTCCTCGCCCCTCCCGCAGGGTGCGTGCAGCTGCTCCGGCTCGGATCGGAGGAAATCCTTGGCTCTGCGCAGGCCCTGGGGACCGAGGGCGCCTGGAACAGCCGGAGGGAGTGCAGCTGCGGAGGCAGGGACGGGCCACCCACCCACCCTGGACGGGACCTGGCCTCGGGCACCGTCTTTAAGGGGACCTGCACCCCTGAGCTTAGGGATCTGCTCCCCACCCACCAAAGGGACCTGGATCAGGGGACCTGTGTCACCATCCACAGGTGGGGGTCCCGCCCTGCATAGGGCCCCAGCCCCCCAACTTAGGGGCTAGTGTTCCCACCTTCTCTTTGTAGGAAACGCCCTCAACTGAACCCCAGGAATTATCACTGGGCCACCTCTGCGCTCAGGATTCAGGCAAAGCCAGAGACAGGGGGAGGACGGTGGGGTGGCCCTTTCCCCGCCGCCCTGGAGCCAGCCCTGGGGCCTGCGAGGCCGTGGTCAGCTGGGCTTAGGGTCGGGCGTGTGCGGGAGAGCTGGATGTGCGGGAAGCTCCTGCCCAGCCGCCCCACGGCCCCTGCGTGCGGGTGTCTGAAGAGCCCGGGTCCGTGGCGCAGGCCGCCCTTGCGGACGTGCTGCCGGGACGGGGAGGCTTTGTCTTTGGTCCCGTGGAGGAGCTGCTGCTTGGGTGGCCCTGGAGTGGGCAGAGCCTCCACAAGGCCAGAGAGGGCTGACGCTGGACCTGTGCCACGCAAGTCTGGGCGCCCCGGGAGCAGGGCGGGAAGGGGGTCACCTCTGAGCTCTCCCTGGGTGTCCCCACCCAGGACCCACACGAAGCCTCGAGAGCCTCTGAGGCAAACCACAGAAACAGCAGTCTCCCCGATTCAAGCAAAACCCACCGGCCGCGCGGTGGCCCACGCCCGCCATCCCCGCACTTTGGGAGGCGGACCTGGGAGGATCCTTTGAGCCCAGGAGTTCAAGATCAGCCTGGGCAACATTGAGAGGCCCTGTGTCTACCAAAAAAAGAAAGGCCAGGATCAGGGGTCTGTGCCTATACTCCCCACTACTTGGAAACCTGAGGTGGGAAGATCGCTTTAGCCCAGGAGTCTGAGGCTGCAGTGAGCTGCGCCCGTACCCCTGCACTGTAGCCTGGGTGACAGAGTGGGGCCCCGGCTCAAAATACAGTACAATACAATAAAGTTGAAAATCAAATTGAGTCGTGAAGTTGAGGGATGGCTTCAGGCAGGGCTGGATCCAGGCACTTAACTCCGCACTGTCACACGGCTCAGTTCAGCTTCTCTGCGCCTTCAGTGTCCCAGGGAGAGGGCCTCTGTCATGCACCGAGCTACCCGGGAAGGAGGCCCCATCTCTCCTGTCCAGCTCTGGGCAGCTCAGTTCTCCCTGGACCAGGACAATGTCTGCGGCAGCTTGTCACTTGCAGTGCCCTTCCTGCCACACCCCTGCCACGGGGAGGCCTGGAGGGGACGGTGGCTCCGGGGTCCCCAGACCCAGCCACTACTCAGCCTCAGGCTGTCAGAGTCACCCTGGGGAGGTGGTTCCTGGCACGGAGCTCCTACCCTCGAAAGCCCCCACCGTCAGGCAAGCAGACCACCCCTTCCCAAGGGAAGGCTGGGCAGCAACCGCAGAGGGTGGGGGCCGCAGCCAGCGTCCCTGTGGCCAAGGGCGGGTGGAGCCAGCCAGGCTGGCACCCCACACAGCGGGGCTCTGAGCCCGGGGAGGGCCAAGAGGCGCTGCCCGCCGCCCGCTGCCCGCCGGCTCACAAGGGCTCATTGTGCGGCTGTGGCTGTGGGCAGCAGGTGGCTGCCCGGTCCCACACGGGGAGGCCACCAGCCGCGCGGGCGGAGGAGGGCACCGCGGGCACGGTGGGGGGAGCAAGGGGCCAGGGTGGGGCCCAGGCGCAGCAAAGAACCAGGGGCTGCAGCATGAAGGCGCCCATTCTGCCTGGCCCCGCCTGCCTGGCCGTGGCTGGGGGCTGCAGCCTGGACAGCTGTGGTGAGGCGGCCTCCACCCACCGTGGGCCTGGCTGCACCGGGGTGTGGCACTGCCGTGGCCTGGGCAGTGGCCGGGCTGGGCACGGAGCGCTGGTTCAGAGCAGAGCAATCCAGGTGGGTTCCCGGAGCTGCAGGAAGCAGGCAGAGCCGGCCCCCGGGGCCCAGGTGTCGGTGGGAGGGGGGGAGCCCACGCGGGGCAGCCTGAGTGCCACCGCAGCAGGACCCACCTCCTCACTGCGGCCGAGGGCGGGTGGGCCAGCCTGGCCGGCTCCGTGCTCCCAGCCAGGGCAGCCACCCCACACATCCCTCAGCTGCCACTGGACACCCACAGCCCTGGCCGCCCGCAGCCTTGCACTGTTGATGGCCCTGCCGTGTGCCTCAGTCTCCCCAGCTGTGGCCGGGAGTGAGTGGCAGAACCTGTGGGCAGCCGAGACAGTAACACGCGTGCCATCTGGACGAAGCCAGGATGGGCCACCCCTTCAGGCCACAAGCCTGAGCCACACGTGGGACCCGCCCGGCTCCCTGCAGCTGCCCAGCCCTCCCCGAGCCACTTCCTCAGCCAGCTGGGCCCAAGCGGCTCCTCTTCCAGCCCCTGCGTGGGACCCACCCCGCCCTGAGTGGTGCAGGGCGGTCACCCGGGCCCTGGGCAGCCTGCTCCGGCGAAGGCGGGGACCAGCTTGGCTCCCACCCAGCCCCCGACCTGCTGCCAGCCAGGAACACATGTAGGGGCGGATGCCAGGTCTCCAGGCCCCTCCCTGCGAGAGTGTTAGGTACCGACAGCTGGCGGGACAGACCCCAGCAACCAGACGCTGGACCCCCTCCACCCACAGCGGGCCGGGCCCAGGGCACGCCCCCACCCACCGGGCCTGGGCCTGGCCGCCAGTGCAGCCGCTCCCGCTCCCGAGAGCAAGAGGGGCCCAGTTAGGGCCGCGTCCCGGGCTGTGGACAGGAGGCGACGGAAACTCGGCCCCCACCTCGGGTCTGTGTCACAGTGAAGCTCGGCTGGGCCGGCGCTCCCCGCGGACCCAAGAGCAGGGTGGACGCGAACTCGAGCCCTGGCGGCTGTGGCCCAGCCTGCGCCGACGGGGACACAGGGCAGGGTGGAGCGAGGCCTGCGTCTGCGGAGGGCCGGCGGGCAGCGCTCAGGACAGTGCCAGCAGCGGCGGACCCTCTTGGGGCTGTGTGAGCTCCCAGTCACTCCCCAGGCTGCGGTGCTGCCAGACCTCAAGCCCGTGGGAGGGGCCCCTCAGCACAGCCGTCCAGGCTGCAGCCACAGCCACGGCCAGGGCCACGGCCACGTGGGCAGGGCTGAGTGGGGAGCACAGGCACTTTCAGGCTGCAGCCCCAGGCTCTGGGCTGCGGCCCTCGCTTTCCATTCTGAGCAGAGCAATCTTGCCGGCTTCTCGGAGGTGGTGAGGAGCCTGAGGCGGCTGACCAGAGCCCAGCAGGCCCCACTTGGCAGATAAGGAAGCTGAGGCCCAGCCCTGGCCTGCAGTGTGGACGCCCTGGCCTGCAGTGTGGACGCCCTGGCGTGCCCAGGCCCCTCCGTCCCTCCCTGCAGAAGCTGCTGTGTCTCCCAGCTGCCCTGCAGGACCGGGTCTACGCAGCGCGCCCCCGGCCCCCGGCCTGGAGAGGCAGGAAGCCTTGCTTTGAAGGAACCGCCCGCACCTCCCCAGGTCCCTCCTGGCTCCACTAGGGGCCACGAGCACCACGCTAGCTGTGGGGCCGCCCGGGGCTCCGGAAAGCTGGCGTCAGGGATGGAGTCCTCGGTGACTGAGAACACTCTGGTTTCTAGGGTGCATCGGGCAGGATGAGCCCCCGCGTGAGAGTGCTGCCCGGGAGACCCGCTGAGCTTCTGCCTGGGCAGTGCCCGGTGGCTCCTGTCCCCTCCTTCCCAGGCGCCAGCAGGACGGCCGGGGTGTAGGCGCGGGAAGGGGGCGGGCAGCTAGGAGCCCGAGGGCCCCAGGAGAGGGGGCCGGCCGGGGCTCCCGCCGGGGCTGCTGGTGTCTGTCACGAGGCCGGCTGCTAGAACGTGGCACAACTCGATTCTCCCCGTTTCTTCCAGGGCCCATCTGGATTCGGGTCAGACCAGGAATTCCACAGCCGGCAGAGCGGAGCCAGGCTTGATGCCGAGGAAAGCGGCTCCCCGCGGCCGCCTCCCAAACGCCTGGCGCCCCACTGGGGCCCCGAGGGTCCCCGCCTGCCTGGACCGCAGCAAAGCGACTCAGGTGGCCAGCTGCCCACTGCGCCCATGCCTGGGAGAGGCGGGAGCTGGGCCTGGCGGGGACCTCACTGTCCCCTTAGGACAGGGCGCCCTGGGTCTGCGGACGGCTGCCCAGAGCTCCCTGCCGGCCCGCTTCAGGCCACCGAGCCGGCATCGTCCCTGACCGCTTCCCTGCACGGCTCCTGAGGATGACCCGAGGAGGCTCCGAGCCCCGCAGGGCGACCCCTGCCCCGGTCCTCTGCTGCTCTCAGCCGCCCGTGCTCCTGGGCGGCTTTGCGGACTCGGCGTCGGGCACGTCTGTTTTGTGCTTAGGCATCTCCGAGCGTCCCCGGAGGCCGTGAGCGGAGGCCGTGAGCGGAGGCCCCTCCAGGCACTCAGCCCGGTCTCCTCAATGCTGGGAAAGGCTCCGCTGGCCGTTCCTGGGAGGCAGGGGCCGGGTGGCCTGGAGCTGGGGCAGCTGTGGCCTGGGCCGGGGTCCGACCGCACGGGCTGACTGGCAGCTTTAGGTTCCCGGGCTGGAACGGGACCAGGAAGGGGCGGGATGGGAACGGGCCGCCGTGAGTGGGCAGGAGGGCGGCGGCGAGGCTGGCCTGGACTTGCGTGGACAAACCTTCTCCCCGCTGTGGCCCCGGTGACACAGAAGGGAGGTCCTCCCCACTGTGCGCTGGCTCAAGGCAGCCTCGTGGGAGGTCCCTAGCGCACTCGCCACCCTCCTCAACCTCCAAGCCTTTGTGCTTCGTGGGCCAGCCCTGCCCGCTTCTCCACAGCCCCGCCTCCCTCCCAGCTCCACCCCACGGGCAGCATCCACGAGACACGCACTCCCGCTGTGGGGCTGTCATAGTTGCTGTTCCTGGAATTTCTCCACCTCAGATCTCGACGCGTGAACTCCATCTTGTCCATCAGATGAAGACAAAAAGACCGCCTCCTCCGAGAAGCCCTCCCTGACAGCCGCCTGTGCCTACATCATGTGGTTTTCTCAGTAGGACTTGCCCCTCACAGAAACCACCTGGTGTGTGTTTTTGCCAAACTGTCCATCCCTCCCTGCCTTCCAGCGTGGACCACTTCTAAGCTCCACCACAGTGTCCCATCCGTCGCCTCACACCCCAGAGTCACGCAGTGGGCGTCTACCCCAGAAGCAGCCAATGGGTGATTATCAGAACCCCCACCCCGACCAAAACTGAAAATAGAGAAGCAACCCTCAGGTTACATGATCCCCCACATCTGGCGCAAAATTCTTTTCAGGGAATTAACCAGCTGTTTTGGGGTCACGCATACCCAGGCTGATTACAGCCATTTTTGTAAGTCGATTTGAGTTGATAGAACAGAACAGAGGTTGGCAACGGACCAGGCAGATGAGGTAGTGGGTGCACCGGACTCAGCAAAGGAGGGGACAGACCCCACAGTGACCACGCCACGGGGATAACTTTCCGTGCATTACACACACAGAGAGCTAGATCCCTACCTCACACCAAGCACAGAGGTAAACTCCTCGGACCAAGGGAAGGTTTTCACACGGAAAACCAAAACTTGTAGGTGCTTAAAGAAAATGCAAGATAACATTCTAATAAAATTATGGTAGCGAAACGTCTTCTTCGTTTTTTTTTTTTAGACAGGGTTTCCCTCAAAAAAACTCAAACGGAGTTTCCCAGGCTGGAGTGCAATGGCGCCATCTTGGCTCACTGCAGCCTCCCCCTGCCCAGTTCAAGGGATTCTCCTGCCGCAGCCTCCTGAGCAGCTGGGACTACGGGCACCAGCCACCAAGCCTAACTTTTTTTTGGGGGGGTCTCCCTGTGTTGCCAGGCTGGCTTCAGAATCCTAGGCGCAAGTGACCCTAGGGTGGTCAGTAAGGCGAGCATGCCCCAGGCCTCGCACCTAGGGCAGAGGTGTCCCAGGCCCTGCCCGTCCTTGCTGGAGCTCCCAGGCTGCCACAGGGGTGGGGAGCAGAGAGAGCCCAAGAAAGAAGGCCTCAGAGGTCGGGGAGCCAGTGGTCATGGGAGGGGACCCTCGGGGAGAGGTGGGAGGGCTCTCAGGGGAAGGTGGGAGCTGAGGGACTCTCGGGAGGAGGTGGGAGCTGGGGGTCTCAGAGAGGAGGTGGGAGCTGGGGGTCTCTCAGGGGAAGCTGAGAGCTGGGGTCTCAGGGAGGAGACCCTGTGTGAGTAAGTGGGCGAGTGGAACTCACCAGCGGAGCATGAGTCCCGAGGGGCCCCTCCCGCCCCGGGCACCATGCAAAGTGCCAGTGTGCAGGGCGGACCCGGCGGGGTGATGCTGACCAAAGCCAGGATGGGGTCCCCGGAGAGCCCCCAGCGTGGGCTGCGGAGCAACTTCCCAGAGAAGCCGCGCAGCACCACGCCTCGGCAGGGACATCCTCTTGCGGGGACAAGTGACTGCGCTCCCTGCCATTGGGGCCCGTGGGGCAGCCTTCGAGGGAAGACCCAGAACTGCCCTTGTGCTCGGTTGAGTAAACAAAAGAACGCTGGTGCCTGTGGCGGGCAACGGGGTCAAG
>PVKP010035256.1:0-23483 GCA_004027715.1 Plecturocebus donacophilus | reverse complement strand
TGGATCTCTCTCCGCCCGGTGATGAAGTTTTTCTGTTTCTTAGTTTTCCTTTGGCGGACGCCGGTTCCCCTCTTCCCGGGTTCGCTGCGCCCGCTGTGAAACTCTCCGTCCTCAGCGCTTCCAATTGCTGTTCTCCTTGTGGGGATGGGACCAGCCGAGCCCGTCCGTCCCGTATACTCCGCACCGGGAAGCGCCGCGCCGGGCGCCGGCAAAACAGTCGTGCCGGCCAAAAGAGTTGTGCCGGCCAAAAGAGTCGCGCCGGCGACCGCGTGGCTTCTCCGCCGGGAATCTCCCGGTCTGTGGGCAACAAAAACTCGTCGGAAAGTGCGGCGTCCACTCGTTCTCTGCGCTTTCACTGGGAGCTACATTCCTGAGCTGTTGTTAGTCGGCCATCTTGGATCTCTCTCCCAGTACCAGATATTCTTAAGCATGAATGTCCTCAAAGATTACAGTACCACTGAGCGCGTCTTGAAAAACTCCTTGATGAAATCTAGGCAATTCAGAATGAATCACAATTGGAAACCTCAGGAATGGAGAAGTAATGGTTAAAGAAGTGGTGATGAGCACTGAATCTACTTATACATAAAACAAAGAAATGTGTGGAATTGCCATGATACAACAAGGATGATGTAACTAACATAATATAATATAAATGATGAAAATTGGCAGGTGAAGGGATGGGAATGAGAAGTGGAAGCAAATTTAAGAATGTTAGTTTCTCCTCATGTTTAATAGCATGGACTCAACAGATAACTGCCTAAAAGTGAAACATGGTTTCTGTATCTCATCTCTTAATGCTTTTCATGGCTTTAAAAATTAACTTGAGTAAAATTTCTTTTGGAAAATAGATATTTCTTATGGTGAGGAAACATTAAATATTTTAAAATAACTCAATATTTAATTGAATTCAAATAAAAATAAAATTTTATTTTAAAATAAATATTAATATGATTTTTAAATGTGATATTCCTATATAGGTATTCATTTATTCATAAATCATTTATTGAGCACCTACTATGTGTCTAGGCACACTCTCCAGGCACTTGGGATATAGCAGTAAATAAAACAAAATCCCTCTCTTTATGAAGATGGTATTCTAATGGCAATAAAAAGGCAAGTAAATATGGAGGAAGCCAGAGGTTTATAAAAGCTATGGAGGAAAATAATGTAAGGTAAGAGATACGGAGAGTTCTTGGTGTGTGTGTAGGGGGGGCAGGGGATAGCAATTGTAGCAATTCCACCTTCCATCCACATATATACATGTACAAAGAGTACATGTATAAAGAGGTGTCTGGAATTACACTCATTAAATATCAATACGTTTATTTCCAGGCCACAGATTTTTTTTTCCTACTTTCTTCTTTGCACTTTTTGTGTTGCTTTGATTTTTAAAAATTATGAATATGTGCTATTTTTATTTTTCTTAGGTCATTCTATCTGAGGGAGAAAGACAAAGAGGAAGGTGAATAAGGAAAAGAGGTTTGCAACAGAATGTCCGAGAATAATGA
This sequence comes from Plecturocebus donacophilus, assembly GCA_004027715.1. NCBI lineage: Eukaryota > Metazoa > Chordata > Mammalia > Primates > Pitheciidae > Plecturocebus > Plecturocebus donacophilus. The sequence continues at coordinate 21,975 of PVKP010035256.1, read as the reverse complement.
TTCAGAAATCATGTTTCTAGATATTTACCCAAATGAGTTGAAAACTTACTCCTACACAAAATCCTGCACATGAATGCTAATAGCAGCTTTATTCATAATGGCCAAAAATGAATAAACAAACTGTGGTACATCTGTACAAAGGAATATTATTCAGCAGCAAAAAGAAATAAGCTATCAAGTCATGCAAAGACACAAAGGAACCTTAAAAACATATTGCTAAGTGAAAGAAGCCAATCTAAGAAGGCCACAGACTATATGATTCCAACTGCATGACATCCTAGAAAAGGCAAAACTGTAAAGTGGGGATTACACAACCCAGTCTACCACCATTCACACCTGAGCAACCCTTCCAAAGTCTAAGTTTGAGCCCACCCAACCTGCTGCTACAACCACAGCTGGCACCTACACACATGTGCTACCTATAGGCCTGGGGTCTGGCCCTCCCAACCCATCACAACTACTGCCAACATCAGCATGGACTGCTTGGGAGCAAAGAGTTGTCCCATCACTGCTACTGCCATTGCCCATGCCATACTCCCTGCCCAGGAGTCTAAGAACCCACACAACTGCCTGGCCTACTGCTGCTATATCTGGCACCCAAGCAAGCCACATAGAGGCTTAATAATTGGCCCACCTGAACTTGCTAACACTGGTGCAAGCATACTCCACCCTAGGTCCCAAGGACAGACATGGTCAGCCCATCGCTGCCACCACTAGGGCCTAAAGACTGGCCCACCTAGTATCCCAGTCCCCAGAAAAACTTCAACACAGCCTCCACTAACAAATACACCCTAAGCCATCAAGGAAATCATAGACACAACTGATACTGTTTATAGCCAAAGAAATTATACAGAAACTACACTACTGCACACACAGAATCAAAGCCAAAGGGTACTACCCAACCAAGATCATAGGACAAAAAACAAGTCTCAAACATTTTTCTAAATAAAAATCAAAATTATATCAAATATCTTCTTAGACCACAATAGAATAAAACTAGAAATCAATAACAAAAGGCACTTTGGAAACTGTATAAATGAATGAAAATTAAACAACATGCTGCTCCTGGATAATCATTGTATCAAGGAAGAAATTAAGGTGGAAATAAAAAAAAATTCCTGGAAACAGATGAAAATTGAAACAACATATCCAAACCTATGAAAAAGCAATGCTAAAAGGGAGGTTTATAGAAATAAACACCTACATAAAAAGGTATAAATTTTTCAAGTAAACAATCTAATCATGCACCTCAAGTAACTAGAAAAGCAAGAGAAAAAAAAAACAAAATTAGTGGAAAAAAAGAATGAATAAAAATCAGAGAAGAACTAAATGAAAATAGAGACTAAAAAAAGATTCTAAGGATCAACAAAATGAAAAGCTTGTTGTTTTGAAAAGATTAACAAAGTCAATAAACTATTTGCTAGACTAACCATAAAAAAGAGAGATAAACCAAATAAATAAAATCAGAAATTAAAAAGGAGATATTACAACTGATATCACAGAAACATAAAGAATCCTCAAGATCAATTATGAACAATACACTAACAAGCTGGAAAACCTAGAGGAAATGGATAAATGCCTGGACTCATGCAACCTAGCAAGATTGAATCAGGAAAAAAACCCCAAAAACCCTAAACAGACTAATAATGAGTAATGAGATTGAATTAGTAAGTCTCCTGACAAAGTCCAGGACAGAATGACTTTAATGTCAAATTCTTCTTTTGTTATTGTTTTTTTGTTTTGTTTTGTTTTTGATATAGAGTCTCACCCTGTTGCCCAGGCTGGTGGACAGAGGCATTGGCATAATCTTGGCTTACTGCAACCTCCGCCTCCCAGGCTCAAGCGATTCTCCTGCTCATAAGTACCTGGGACTACAGGTGAGTACCACCACACCCAGTTATTTTTTTGCATTTTTAGTGGAGATGGGATTTTACTATGTTGACCAGCCTGGTCTCGAACTCCTGACCTCAAGTGATCCACCTGCTTCAGCCTCCCAAAGTGCTGGGATTACAGATGTGTGCCAACATGCCCAGCCTTTACTGCCAAATTCAATCAAACTTTCATAGAAGAGCTAACACCAATTCTCCTCAAATTATTCCAAAAAATTAAAGAGGAAGGAATTCTCCCTAATTCATTCTATGCCATCACTACCCTAGTACCAGACAAGGACACAGCACAAAGAGACAACTACAGGCCAATAACCCTGATGAATACAGATGAAAAAATTGTCAACAAAATACTAGCAAATCAAATCCAACAACATCTCAAACAAACAAACAAAAAAATCAATGCGATCAAGTGGGATTTATCCCAGGGATGCAAGGATGGTTCAACATACGCAAATCAGTAAACATGATACATCACATCAGCAGAATGACAAATAAAAATCATCTGACCATTTCAATAGTATAGAAAAAGCATTTGGTAAAATTCAATGTCCTCATGATCAAAACTCTCAACAAGTGAGGCATAGAAATAACATATTTCAATACAAAAAGTCCATACATGACAAACCTACAGCTAACATCGTACTGAATAAGAAAAAGCTGAACACCTTTCCTCTGAGACCTGTAACAAGACAAGGATGGACACTTTTCACTACTCCTATTCAACAAATTGCTGGGAGTCCTAGCTAGAGCAATTAAGACAGAGAGGGACATAAAAGACACCCAAACTGGAAAAGAGGATGTCAAATTGTCTGCTGATGACACTTTGGGCTCTGAACCTACAGGGAAGTTGGGTTTCTTTTTCTTTTGAGATTGACCCTGGAAGAGCTCCTGTGTTCCCAGGTGCAGAGAAGCCCCTCTGCAGTAAGGACCCAGCTCTCAGAGCCAGTAAGGCCGCAAGCCTCTACAGTCCCACTTGGCCAGGGGCTGTGGTTTCTACCTATAATCCCAGCACCTTGGGAGACCTTGGGAGGCCTTGGCAGGTAGATCACTTGAGGTCAGAAGTTCGAGACCAGCCTGGTCAACACAGCAAAACCCTGTCTCTGCTAAAAATACAAAAATTAGCTGGGTGCGGTGGCACATGCCTGTAATCCCAGCTACTCAGGAGGCTGAGGCAGAAGAATTGTTTAAACCTGGGAGGCAGAGGTTGTAGTAAGCCAAGATCATGCTGCTGAACTCTAGCCTGAGTGACAGAGCAAGACTCTGTATTGAAAAAAAAAAAATTGTCCCTCTTTGCTGATGATAGGATTTTATGCTAGAAAAGCCTAAAGAGTTCACCAAAAATCTCTCAGATCTGATAAATAGATTTAGTAAAGTTGCAGGATACAAAATTAACATACAAAAATCAGTAGCATTTTCATATAATGAAAATGAACTAGCTAAGAAATAAATCAAGAAGGTAATTTCATTTACAATATCTTCAAAAAATACAATAAAATAAAATACCTGGGAATAAATTTAACCAAGAAAGTGAAAGATCTCTACAAGGAAAACTACAAATCACTGATTTAAAAAAGTGAAGAGGGCCAGGCACGGTGGCTCACATCTGTAATCCCAGCATTTTGGGAGGCCAAGGCAGGTGGATCACCTGAGGTCAGGAGTTCGAGACCAGCCTGGCCAACATGGTGTAACCCCATCGCTACTAAAAATACAATTAGCCAGGCATGTTGGTGTGTGCCTGTAATCCCAGCTACTCTTCTTGGGAGGCTGAGGCAGGAGAAACACTTGAACTCAGGAGGCAGAGGTTGCAGTGAGCTGAGATTGTGGCAAGGCACTCTAGCCTGGGCAACAGAACAAGACTTCATCTCAACAAAAGAAAAAAATTGAAGAGTACACAAACAAATGGAAAGACATCCCTATGCTCATGGAGTGGAAGAATTAATATCATTAAAATGACCATAAAAAGCAATCTACAGAGTCAAAGCAATCCATATTAAAATACCAATGTCACTTTTCACAGAAATAGAAAAAACAATCCTAAAATTTGTGTGGTACCAAAAAGGGCCTGAATAGCCAAAGCAATCTGAGCAAAAATAGCAAAGCTGGGGGCATCACACTACCTGACTTCAAAGTATATTACAAGGCTATCATAACCAAAACAGCACAATATTGGCATAAAAACAGACACACAGACCAATGAAATGGAAGAGAGAACCCAGAAATAAATCCACATATTTACAGCCAACTAATTTTTAACAAAGGTGCCAAGAACATACACTGGGGCAAAAGCATCCTCTTCAATAAATTGTGCTGGGAAAACTCAGTGTCCATATGCCAAAGAATGGAACTAGACTCTACCTCTCACTATATACAAAACTCAATTCAAGATGGATTAAAGACTTAAACTTAAGACCTAAAATTATAAACTGCTACAAGAAAACATAAGGAAAACGCTTCAGGACATTGGTCTAGGTAAATATTTTATGTTTATGATCCCAAATACACAGAAAACAAAAGCAAACATAGATAAATATAACTATATTAAACTAAAAAGCTTCTGCACAGCAAAGGAAACAATCAGCAGAATGAAGAGGCAGTCTGTTAAATAGGAGAAAATATTTGCAAACTACTCATCTGACAAAAGCTTAATATCCAGAATATACAAGGAACTCAAACAACTCAACAGTAAAAAAACAAATAATCACATTAAAAAGTGGGCAAAGATATGAATAGACAGACATTTCTCGAAAGAAATTCAACCCAAACTCAGCAGACAAAAAGAAATAACAAAGATTAAAGAACTAAATAAAATTGAAACAAAAAAAGAAAAGATAAATGAAACAAAAAGTTGTTATTTGAAAAGATAAAATTGATAGACCACTAGTGAGATCAAAAAAAAAAAAAAAAAAAAAAAAAAAAAAAAAAAAAAAAAAAAAAAAAAAAAAAAAAAAAAAAAAAAAAGATGGTAACCAAATAAGCTCAATGAGAAAAGAAACTAGAGATATTACAACCAATACCACAGAAATACAAAAGATTATTTAAGGCTACTGTGAATACTTTTATGTGTACAAGCTAGAAAATCTAGAGGAGATCGATAAATTTGTGGAAATACAAAACCCTCCTAGATTAAATCAGAAAGAAACAGAAACCCTGAACAGACCAATGACAAGCAGCAAGATTGAATCAGTAGTTTAAAAAAAATTGCCAACAAAAAGATCTAAGACCAGATGGATTCATAACTGAATTTTATCAGACAGCTAAAGAAGAATTGGTACCAATCCCACTGAAACTATTGTAAAAGATAGAGAAAGGTGGAATCCTCTCTAAATCATTCCATGAAGCCAGTATCACCCTAATACCAAAACCAGGAAAGGGCAAAACAAGAAAACTACTGGACCAATAGCTCTGATGAACATAGATGCAAAAATCCTCAACAAAATACTAGCTAACCAAATCCAATGGGTTTACATTAGGGATACAGGGACAGTTTAACATACACAAAGTCAATAAATATGATATATTACATAACAAGAATTAAAAATAAGCCCATATGATCATCTCAATAGGTGAAGAAAAAGCCCTTGATAAAATCCAGCATCCTTTTATGATTAAAAAAAAACCCTCAACAAAATAGGCATATAAGGAACTTAAATTGATGAAAGCCACATAAGAAAAACCCACAGCCAACATCATACTGAATAGGGAAAAGTTGAAAGCATTTCCCCTGAGTACTGGAACAAGGCAAGAATGCCCATTTTCCCCACTTCTAATGAACGTAGTACTGGAAGTCCTAGCCAGAGCAATCAGACAATAGAAAGACATACAAGGCGTCCAAATTGGAAAAGAGGAAGTCAAATTGTCACTGTTTGCTGATGATATAATTGTATACCTAGAAAACCATAAAGACTTATCCAAGAAGCTCCTAAATATAATAAAGGAATTCAGTAAAGACTCAGGATACAAAATCAATGTACACAAATCAGTAACTCTGCTATACACCAAAAATGACCAAGCTGAGATTCAAATCAATAACTCAATCCCTTTTACAATAGCTGCACAAAGACAGAAATACTTGGGAATATATCTAACCAAGGAAGTGAAAGATTTCTACAAAGAAAACTACAAAATATGCTGAAATAAAGCATAGATAACATAAACAAATGGAAACACATCACATGCTCATGTATGGGAAGAATCAATATTGTGAAAACAACCACACTGCCCCAGGCAATCTACAGATTCAATTCAATTTCCATCCAAATATCATCACCATTCTTCATAGATTTAGAAAAAACAATCCTAAAATTCATACGGAACCCAAAAAAAAATAATAATAACCTGCATAGCCAAACCAATACTAAGCAAAAAGAACAAGTCTGGAGGCATCATATTACCCAACTTCAAATTATATTAGAAGGCTATAGTTACCAAAACAGTATGATACTGGTATAAAAGTGGGCACATAGACCAATGGAACAGGGTAGAGAGCCCAGAAACAAAGCCAAATACTTTCAGCCAACTGATTTTGGACAAAGCATGCAAAAACATAAATTAGGGAAAAGATAACCTATTAAAAAAATAATGCTGGGAAAACTCACAAGTCATATGCAGAAGAATGAAAATGATTTCCCCGCTCATACAAAAATAAACTCAACATGGATGAAAGACTTAAATCTAAGACCTGAAGCCATAAAAATTCTAGAAGATAACATTGGAAAAATGTTTCTAGACATTGGCTTAGGCAAAGAATTCATGGCTACAACCCCAAAAGCAAATGCAACAAAAATAAAGATAAATAAATGGGACCTAATTAAACTAAAAAGCTTCTGCACAGCAAAAGAAATAATCGTCCAAGTAAACGGACAACCCACAGAATGGGAGAAAATATTTGCAAACTACGTATATGACAAAAGACTAATATCCATAATCTACAAGGAACTCAAATCAGCAAAAAAAAAAAAAAAAAAAAACAATCCCATCAAAAAGTAGACAAAGGACTTGAATACACAAGTCCTCAAAAGAAGATGTACAAACAATCAACAAACATGTAAAAATGTTCAACTCACTAATTGTCAGGAAAATGCAATTTAAAACCACAATGAGATACCACCTTACTCCTGCAAGAATGGCCATAATTAAAAAGTCAAAAACAAATAGATGTTGGCATGGATGTGGTGAAAAGGGAACACTGTTAGACTGCTGGTGGGAATGTAAACTAGTACAACCTCTGCGGAAAACGGTATAGAGACTCCACAAAGAAATAAAAGTAGAAGTACCATTTAATCCAGCAATCCCACTACTGGGTATCTACCCAAAGGAAAAGAAATCATTATATAAAAAAGACACATGCACACCCATGTTTATAGCAGTATGATTTTCAGTTGCAAAGATATGGAACCAACCTAAGTGTCCATTAACCAATGAGTAGATAGAGAAAATGTAGTATATATACACCATGGAATACTACTCAGCTATAAAAAGGAATGAAATAATGTCTTTTACAGCAACCTGGATAAAGATGGAGGGCATTATGTTAAGGGCATTATTTTAAGTGAAGTAACTCAGAAATGGAAAACCAAGTATCATATGTTCTCACCTATAAGTGGGAGATAAGCTATAAGGATGCAAAGGCATAAGAATAATATAATGGACTTGGAGACTTGTGGGGGAAGGTTGGGAGGGGGTGAGGGTTAAAAGACTACATATTGAGTGCAGTGTACACTGCTAGGGTGACAGGTGCACTAAAATCTCAGAAATCAACCACTAAAGAACTTACCCATGTAACCAAAAACCACCTGTACCACAAAAACTACTGAAATAAAAATAAAATAATTTAAGAATTTAAAAGACATACAAGTAGTCAACAGATAGGAAAAAAAACGCTCAACATCACTAATCAGGAAAATGCAAATTGAAACCACAGTAAGATATTAACTTATCCTAGTTAAAATGGTTATTTTATATGTGTGTGTGTATGTGTGTATTTTTGTTGTTGTTGTTTTGAGACAGAGTCTTGCTCTGTTGCCTAGGCTGGAGTGCAGTCGAACTCCCACCTCTATCTCTGCTTCCTCACTGCCACTTCCATCTCTTGGGTTCAAGTAATTCTTCTGCCTCAGCTTCCTGAGTAGCTGGGATTACAGGCATGCACCATCATGTCTGACTAATTTTTTAATTTTTAGTAGAGACAGTGTTTCGCCATGTTGACCAGGCTGGTCTCGAACTCCTGACCTCAGGTGATCCACCCAAAGTAATGGGATTACAGGCATGAGCCACCACCCCCAGGCTAGAATGGCTATTTTTTAAAAGACAAAAAGTAACATATTGGTGAGGATGCAGAGAAAAAGGAACTCTGTACACTGTTGGTAGGAATGTAATTTAATACAATCAGTATGGAAATTTTCCAAAAAACTAGAAATAGAACTACCATAGGCTACAGCAATTCCACTACTAGGTATTTATCCAAAGGAAAAGAAAATTAGATATAAAAGAGATGCCTGCACTTGCATGTTTATTACAGCCCTATTCACAATAACAAAGATTTGTAATCAACCTAAGTGTCCATTGATGGAAGAATGGATAAAGCCACCCCTCCCCCTCAAAAAAACACAACTTAATGGGATTATAGTTGCTTAAAAAGAAGCATAAAATGCAGGTTTGTTTAGGTGTAAACCCATAGCTTACAGTGTTATTTAGTTCTAGTTTCTACTGTGTTGTTAATATAAATATCCAATAAGCACAATTTATAAATTGAGATATATGCAAGTACAACAAAGAGCAAGTGTATTTTTCAACTCAAATATCTTAATTCACCAAATTGTTTTTTGAACTGCCAGTGTGCAGTAGAACCATATCGAGTACTGGGGGTGAAGGAGGGGGTGTCACAAAAGGAGGTCAGGCTTTTACTGTTAAGGACCTTGTGACCCAGTTAGACACACATGCAACACAGATGGAGGGACACAGGAGATGCTGCTTACCTTGTAGTTGTCCCTGGAGAATGAGAACACAGACTAAAGCATGTAGTGAAGGACCTGTGCAGATTCTTTAGGGATGGATGGGAACCAAAGTGGTGGAAGAGGAATGGAAGACAATTCCTGGCCATGGGACCATCATGGACAAGGCTTAGTCGTTCAAGAGTGTGTGTGATGTGTTCAGGAACAAGTAGATCTATTTTTCTGAGGTAGGGATGTGGAGGAACTCAATGAAAATTGTTGGGAAAGATCTAAAGAGGAACCATGCTAGAGGGCCAATGACACATGCAGATGAGTTTGTGCTTGAGCTGAAGCATGACTGGGGATAACTGCAGGTTTTTGAGCTGCGGAGTAGTGAGACAGAAGTGATGGTTTCACAAGGTTTGTCTGATACAAATGGCCAGAAGAGAAGCTGTCCTCACAATCTTATCCTCCCGCCCAGCACAAAAGATGGGCCATTTACTTACCCCTGATTTACACTGAGAAAATCCCGCTATTTTCCCTATCAACAATGAGAACCATTTATTGAATGCCTACTTTTTGCCAGAAGAAAAGCTCCAGCCTTCCTCACAATTCCAAAAGGTAGACAATAATCATCCTTGTTTATATTAAAAGATACAGGTCAGAAGATTAAGTAATTTGCTCAAAGCCACATTTGAGGGTCAGATTTTTAACCCGTATCTTTTTTGTTCCAAAGACCACGCATCATCTTTTAATATTTTCCTCATCTGTGCTTATCTGCAAAGTGACCTATAGACTCTTTGCTATTAGGCTAAGAGTTCGTAAACTTTTCTATAAAAGGTCAGATAAATATGATATATATATCATATGTAAATATGAGATACATATACACAGAGACATAAACACACACATTTTTATTTTAGGCTGTGTAGGTCATACCGTCTCTATCACAACTTCGTCATTGAAGTTTAAAAGCAGCCATAAACAATATGTAAACCAATGAGTGTGGCTTTGTTTCAATAAAACACACAAATTTGAATTTCATATAATTTTCATATGTCAGAAATATTATTTTAAATTTTACTGTATGATCTATTTTATTTTTATTCTTTTCTAATGACCTAAAATATAAAAACATTTCTTAGTCATGTGCTATATGGCCATTTGACTTGTGGCCCATAGCATGCCAATCCTCATTTTAGGTTTATAGATTAGAGCACTAAGCTAATGAGGCCACTGTTAAATGTCTTGTCTGCATAAAAGAGGTTGCTGTATGCTGCCAGAAATCCTGTCTTGTCGGCAATATGCAATTGCCCTGTTTCTTGTCAAGTGTCTTGAAGATTTGTAGGGGATTACAAGGGCAAAGATAGCTCAGTGCAATCCAAACAACAATAGGAAAAGCAATATATTTGCCCTTCTCACAAATGTAATGTCAAGAATATTTCTGCTATAGTTTAGCTAAAATGTTCTAAAAATGTGTTAATTGTAGATTTGAGATTCTAAAAATGCCTCCATGAGAAGTGGCACAATGCATTTTTCCTGTTATCTAATATGTTGTATAGGCACTCAGTAAATATTATAGCAGTCCCTGGTCAGGTTAGCACTTCTGGGTTTAGTTCCATATTAGCCTGCCTTTAATTTTTTAGATCCCTGATTCACTTATTTCATTTCTTCACCCATTAATCAGTAAACATTGCACATCTATCATAAATCCAGACTTATGCTGGGTGCTGGAAATTCAAAGTTGAACTTCAAAGTCCTTGCTACCATGATGTGGGGAGAAGGGTTATGGATACAGCAAACCACCATGGCATGTGTATACCTAGGTAACAATCCTGCACAATCTGCACATGTACCCCGGAACTTAAAGTATAATAAAAAAGAAAAAGAAAAAGATAATAATCACATCATGGAAAATGGAGTATTCACCCCCTCAAGCATTTATCCTTTGTGTTACGAACAGTCTAATTATATTCTTTTTGTTATTTTCAAATGTACAATTAAATTATTATTGACTATAAAAAATAAAAATAAAAGAAATGGCAATAACATCAAATATACTAAATGCCACAGTACTGATATGTTTTGGTGCTGAGGAAATACACGTAGATGGGCTCTGCCTGGGTGAACCAGAGAGTACCAAAGAACACTTTTAAAGAAGGGTGAGATCTGAGCCAAATCTCACTCATTTGGTTGGATATATTCCAATGTATTTGGATTGATATACATTCCAATTGGTTGGATATCCTTCCAATGTATTTGGAAGGATACATTCACTCATGATGCTCCCATTTAGGAATGAGAACAATACTAACTCTAACGTGTTACATAAGAGACAAAGGCAAGGGAGGGCTGTGGAAAGCCATGAAATTGTGGTTTGATTTAGTGTTGTTGAACTTGATTGTAGCTAGTAAACAAACCACATGCAAGTCCTACACACAACACATTTGTAGTGTATTTTATACACTATACTTGTGTATTTTATTTTCAACATTTCATGAAAAATATCGGGTAATAAAATTGAGCACAAAATTTGTAAATGGTAAGGGAACTCAAATTTTTTCCCCTTAAATCTCATTTGAAAATAATACATATTTAATTTTTACCCCTATATCCAAATATTTTGGAAAAGTACAAATGCATTCTCACCTGAAGGATTTTCCTAATTCTTTTTAGATTGTGTATCAAGAGTAGGTTTTTCTCTTTGGAAACACGACCTAACTGTTCATCCAGTTGTATTAACAAGTTTTGAAGAAGAATCGTTGCCATAGTTTCATTGTTAGAAGCTGCCTCCCTAAAAAAAATAAAGGGTTATTACACAACAGAAACCAATTTGGTAAAATGTCTACTCTTTTACCATACCAATTTTAAAGCAATAAACCTTTGCTTGTTGCTAAACATTTAAAAGTTTTAAAAAATTAAATCGTAAACATGAACAGATGTCAACATCACTAAGCATTAGGGAATTTCAAGTCAAAATCACAGTTAGATACCACTTCATACCCATTAGGATGGCTATTATTAAAAGGAAAAAAAAACAGAAAGTAAGTGTTGGTGAGGATATAGAGAAATCGTACAATGCTGGTGGGAAGGTATAATGGTCAATCACTGTGGAAAACTGTATGGCAGATACCCAAAATATTAAACATAAAATTGCCATATGATCCAGCAATTCCACATCTGGGTATATATCCAAAAGAATTAAAAGCAGGGACTCAAACAGATATTTACATACCAATGTTCCTAGCAGAGTTATTAGCAATAGCCAAAAGGTTTAAACAACCCAAATGTCCATTGAAAGATAAATTTATAAAGCAAAATGTGATATATACAAACAATAGAATATTACTCAGCTTCAAAAAGGCAGAAAATTCTGATGAATGAATTTTGAAAACATTACACTAAGCAAAATAATTCAGTTACAAAAGGACAAATATTGTGTGATTCCAATTATATGAATGACCTAGAGTAGTCAAATTCATAGAGACAGACAATAGAATGGTGATTGCCAGGGGTTGGGAATGGAGAACTAGTGAGTTACTGTTTGAAGAGTATAGAGTTTCAGTTTGGAAAGATGAAAAAGTTCTGCAGATGGATGGTGGGGATGGTTGCATAATAATGTGAATATATGTAATGCCACTGAACAGTACACCAAAAACAATGGTAAATTTTATGCTTTGTATATTTTACCACAATAAAAAAGGTGGCTGAAGCAAAAAAAAAAATTAAATGATATAAGGTGAATAGAGGTTTGAAGAATGCAAATCTTACTGAGAAAAAATATTGATTTACATTGAGTCTGTGATAGAGAACTGACAATCAGTTGATTTGTTTCTTTTTTAAATACATAAAAAATTGTTTGGGTTTTGGTTTACAGAGAAACAAAGCACTAGAACCATTAAGTTTTCATTTACAATGAATGAAAACAGAAAGGACAACGATTCCCCTTCTTCAGGAAGGCTTTTCAAATCCTTGAGAAAGTTCTTTACCTGCAAAGAATGCATCTACTGAGTCAAAAGTGGACCATAAAATAAATTCACATGGATAGAGCCTAAAGCATTTGTGCATCAAGGTCTAGGGAAACTATATTTGATCCTACCAGTCTTGATTTTCAATCCACTGGGCCAGCAGATGCCGAATTTCCATAGGAAAGTTGTCATCATAGAATTGATCCACCTGCTCCAAAAACTTGATTTCTAACTGTTGGACTTGATTCCACTGAGACATGCTATAAAAGAAGGGGTAGAATTAGAGTTTTAAAATATTGTTCATAGCTCTAGTACATATTTTCTTCTTTCTTTAGAATTCAGTCAATATTATGACTGAATTCCAATATAACCAAAAATACTAACATTTCTCTAAGGTTTTTTTTCATAATCCAACCCTAATGAAGGGAGCAGCCTTCTTTCTGTGCCCCCAAACTACAGCCTTCCTTGCTCTAACATGAACTCCTGTTCCACCAGCTCCAGGAAGCTTTCACTCCCGCTCCCCTAAACACCCCACATCCTGCCCACAGCTGTCTACATGAATTTCTATTATCAACAAGCCCTTTCCCTATCTCTTGTCCCCTCTACACTTAGACTTGGAGCAACTTGAAGGCAAACATATTTAACACTTACTGCACCTTCTAAAGCCCTCTAAGATTTTACATATGAGGAACAACCTCCTAAAAAGCTTCTTTTATATAAATTTGTCAAATTATTTCAGATTTGTCTGGCTTCTAGAGTCAGATTTATGTTCCCGACTTCTAGTCCAATTCTGTCTTAGCTTCATTAAGAATTTTATGTATGCATTTTCATAGGCTCTAGTTTAATTAAAAATATTTCTGAACCCATGAATGTGTTTTATTTGTCTCTATGAAGGTCCGCTATGGGTGGGCAAAGCTCTTAAAAGACGTAGTCTTTTTGTCTCTGAGAAACATCTGATAGTGGTTAAACCCTCAAGTTACTTAAGGAGTAAGAAACCACACGTGATACCTATTTGGCAGCCTGTCATAAAACAAAAGTACGTATTTCCCCCTTGTAACCCCTCTCTGGCCAGTTTAGAAGCTGTAGACATATTTCCTAACTCAGGAAAATTAGTATGATGATGCCTCCTTGAAATTACAGCATTTTACGTTTTCCAAAGTCAAACTTTTATTGTTTCATCAGCAATTCTAAGTCAAATAAAAACACCAAACCCTCTTTTACATGATTAATCACTATAACATTTCAACATATCTTATAGACAGGCTAAGGTTTCCTTTTGCCTATAGAACACCAGGATAATTTCATTTTTCATATACATATTCTTCAGGTTTCAAATAGAATCGTTTTGAGCACCTGTTCCCTGAGCACCTGGTAAATGATTTAAAATTTATAGAAAAACCTGTTGCCAATGTTTTGCTAAAGAGAAAGCAAGTGGGAAAAGAAGTAATGTTTTATTTGCATATCACTATATATTTATGAAAACCTTTATACTTTACAATTCTAGGCATATTGTAAATGCTCAATCATGGCTTGTTAAATGAAGAATGAGTGGCGCTCTTGACGTTGCTATGAATAGGGTAGGTGGATATAAGTAGTATGTCAACTTTAAAAAGAAAAAAACTTAAAGCTCAAATAGGCGAAATGATGCCTGCCTAATGTGTGAGGCTTCTAAGGGGCAACCCGAGGTTTCCTGAGCCTGAACCACTTGTCTTTCCAGATACTCGATGTATATATATGCCACACTAAATTGGAACATTTGTTCCCATGCTACAATCAACATTGTCCTACCAATTTATTTTAGTTAATGACAACAGAGAACATGAGCTGAAAATAGCATTACGATTTTTCATCATACTATTGTTGAACCCCAGCTATGATTTGGATGAAAATCTATTTTCTAACTAAAACTAATAGGTAGATGGGAGGAATAAGCTCTCGTGCTGTAACACTAGGATGAATATGGTTAACAACAACTTATTGTATATTTTCATAAAGCTAAAATGGAGGATTTTGAATGTTCACAACACAAAGAAATGACAAATGTTTGAGGTGATGGATGTGCTGATTATCCTTTGATCGTAACACATTGTATATATGTATTGAAATATCAATCTATAGTCCATAAATATTTAGTTGTGTGTCTAATAAAAATAAAAGAAAAATTAAAAAATTAAAATAAACACCAAATTAAAAAAGACTACTAAGATCTGAGTATTGCGGAGAGCTGAATTCAAAGCTGAAAAAAGGAAGAAGAATGGATACATATTCCTACGACATTCTCTATCGCAGCCTTTGGGAACGCCTTTAGACATCCTTCAGCAGATTTCTTTGCTTTCACTCTCTAAGTGCTACCTCTTTCTCGTGAAAACGGTGTACGTTGCCTCTGAAAACTGAGCGCCTGTCCTTTTTGCGTGCAGTCCCTACAAGATCCCTCTGAAGAGGAATTTTGTCCCACAGTCTGGGAGCTGGTGGTGCTGCGTTGGCTCTGTGGCCTGTAGCTTGCAAAAGGAGACGACCTGCCCTAAAATGTCACTCGCGCTCATCAAAGCCACAGTCACAGGCTGCCGTAGCTGCAAGCTTTTTTTCCTGAAACCCAGGTACGCCAGTCTAAAGTCAGACAACACAGCTCCAGAGAAGCTGTCTGAGAAAGTGAAGAGGGGCTCCCTTTCAGCGTCCGCGGCGCCGCAGCGCCCCCGGCCCCCCTGGGAGATTCGCCCGGGCACAGAGGCGCGGGCCTGCGGGGCGGTCTCCGCGGAGAGCCCGGGCCAGGGCGCATCTATGGGTCGTGGAGTCGGGCGCTTCCTTGTATAATAACCCCTCCTCAGGCAGGTTAAAAAGAAGCCACTGCCAAAATGCCCAGGGAAAGCAAAGCTTCAGAGCGCCCTGCGTGATCAGCGTGTCCTCCTCGGGGGAGGCAGCCAGGAGATGTGGTCTGGCCACTTACCTGGCGCTCTCTCAGCACAGGTCCCAGGCGGTGCTCAAGTCCAAAGTCAGAAGCGCCCCTCAGTCCCTAGGAGAAAGCCGCTGACGCCATCGTCAGCGGAGGATTTGCATTTCTCCTCCCACTTGAGGCTTTCCTGTGCGTCAGTGTTCGAGTCTCTGGGACGTTACTCGGGTCAGTTCCCACCCACTCTTTATTGTAGAAATGCTAACACGCACAAACAGCCAGGCTGGAGCCCCTTCGCCGGCGTCCTCTTCCCTCTTATCCCTGCCAGCCGCTCCCGCCAACTGCAGGTGGCTCAGGAGTGCCAGGAGAAAGCGGAGGGGCGGGGTACACATGTTTCTTCAGTGGTTTCCTTAGACAATTCGAGGTCCGCGGTAGTTACCTGCCTGGAGCTCAGTTCTTGGGCTTCCTCTCTCCCTAGTCTAAGACTCCACTCAGCCTGGCGAGCCAGCCCCTGGGATGGAAGGGGTGGGTAGCCAGGATCCAAACTCCAAACTCATAGACCTTACTGGGCTCCAATTCCAGCGGGGTCCGCTCACTTGGAGGAGGGTGACCTGATCTAGAGGTTTAGGCCAACTTCTGGGTAGGCCACCAGTGCCCGCCCTTCCTGGCCCAGACTCCCCTACTCTCCCTGAGCAGCCCTGCCCCTGGTTGCTACGGTGCACTCTTCTCCCTTTTTGACATGAGCCTGTTCTAGAATCATAGAGTTGGAGGAAGTCTTACTCCCATCTAATGCTAAACCCTCTTTCATATCTGAAGAGGCCCAGTGAGGTCACCAAGATGACTCAGTAGGTTATCCACCGAGCCACACAAGAGCCCAGGTGTTTCCCTTCCCACCTCTGGTCTTTTCATCTCATCTCCTTGTAGCTAGATGTTAACCCCTTGATTCACAGTAGGGGTCCTATAAATGTTCAATAAAATCAAGACAAGGCCAGGCGTGGTGGCTCACACTGTAATCCCAGCACTTTGGGAGGCTGAGGTGGGAGGACTACTTGAGCCCAGGAGTTTGAGACCAGCCCAGGCAGCATAGTAAAAACTCCACCGTATGTAAAAAAAGTAATAAAAATGTTTAAAAAAGTAAAAATAGTAAAATAAAGACAAAAAATAAAGGCAGACAGAAAGACTGAAAGAAAGTGCCACTCAATTTGATTATACACATGCTTAGAGCAATATTCCAAGGTGAAAGGCCTGCCTTCCCCTCCTGCTGATCGTATCACACAGGTGCACTCTGGATTCTTCCCTCCCAGGTGACATCATTATCATGTGCTTAAACTTACCACCCACCCCAAATAGGCCACTCAACCCAAAGTCACACTTTCCATGTCACTCTAAATTTCCTGGTTACTAGGCCTGGTCCCCACTGTTTGTTCAGTGGGCAGTTTCCAGGAGCTTATGCTGCTCTGACCCTAAATGAGAAAGCGCCAATTTCAGGCAATTCCATAAGCTACTGAGCAAAGGCTGATTCTCTTCTAGGGA
The DNA here is from genome assembly GCA_004027715.1 of Plecturocebus donacophilus. Lineage (NCBI taxonomy): Eukaryota > Metazoa > Chordata > Mammalia > Primates > Pitheciidae > Plecturocebus > Plecturocebus donacophilus. The sequence continues at coordinate 4,772 of PVKP010035256.1, read as the reverse complement.
AGCTGTCACTGCCTATAGAAAAAAATCCAAATTCTTGGCACTGTAAGTTTTGGGCAGTTTGGTCCCAACCTATCTAGGAAATTTTTCTCCCCTATAAGAGCCCATGATGTGACCCAAAACAGTCACCTCGGCTGCCCAGATTAACCTGAGATTTCACTACTGATGCTTTCTGCAACTGGATATTCCTCCCCCAGCCTACCTACTTAGTGAAATCCTATAGTTCTCATTGAAGACTGCCTGATGACCTGAACCCACGCAATGTTTCCCTGCTCCAAATTCTTGTAATACTTCCTGCCCAAACCAGTGCACTCCAAGAGAAATAAAATGCAAGCCACATATGTAATTGCATATTTTCTGATAGCCACATTAAAAAGGAAAAAAACACAGGTGAAATTAATTTTAATATTGTAAATAACCCAAAATATACAAGGATCTTAACATTTTGGCATATAATCAACATAAAAATTATTAATACGGTACTTTACCTTCCTTATTTCATACTCAATCTCAGAAGTCTGCTGTGCATTTAGCACTAGCAGGGCATGTCAGTTAGGACTAGCCACATTCCAAGCCACATGTGGCTAGTGGCTACCATGTTGGACAGTGCACATCTAGACCACTCATTTAGCACTTTTCACTTCCTGCCTCATAGTGTTAGTCACACTGGTTTCACATGTCCTTATCATTATCGTATTCAATTGTTGAGTGCCTGCTGTACAAAACAGAGAGTTTGTTTTCTTCCTCCTTTTCAGGGCCTTACCTTGGGACTCCCACAGCAGTTCTTAAACCGTTTGTTTTCAAGATATCATTATTCCTTTAAAAATTGTTGACAACCCCAAAGAATATTTGTGTATTACTCTTCTGGATGAAATTTTCATTTACTGTGCTAAAACTTAAATCTGAGAAAAACTTAAAATATTTATTTCTTCAAAATGATAATCATAAACCCACTATGTGTTAAACATGTTTTAAGAACAACAAGTGTATCTTCCAACACAAAAAACTTAATGAGAAGTGTGGCATTTAAATAATCTCTTTAATGTCTGGTTTAAGAGAAGACAGCTGGATTCTCATATCTATTTCTGCATTTAATCTGCTGCAAAGTATTATTTTGGTTGAAATATTTAAAGAAAGTATGGACTCACACATTTATGTAGTTGGAAAAGGGGAGTATTATAATGATCTTTTCAAATAATGTGATTATTCTTCTTTGATACCGCACCAAAACTCAACGAGTGGTAGTTTCTGAAGGGGTAGTTGCATTGTGAAATCTGAAAGCTTATCATCAATATACTCTATGTACACTGTTACATTCAAATCCTTTGTTTTGTCTATTTTAAATGAAACTATTACCTACAAATTATTTTGCAATGTCAGACACTGGTCATTTGAAAAATATTGGTCCACTGAAGTATGCAGATTTTTAAAATGCTGACAATTCCATCATACAATATTCAGAAATTCATATCAGGTAATATCAATGTTGATCTCATCATATAAGTATTTTAAGTACTGGGAAACTATAAAGCTCATAATGATGGATACAAGCTCTCTAAATTCTAATTTTTGCTAGAAAGCTCCAGTTTCATTATTGGCAACAGATACTGCCAGTTGTTATCCTTAAAGTGACAGGCTCATCTTGGCAACTCAATCACCTAAGTGCTTTGCCTTGAGATGACCATCATCTTTTCACATGTGTCTTTTCCACTTAATTAAAAAGAATATTAAAAAAACATGTACTTAAGATCTGAGATTTAATAAAATTAATAATTTTTACTGCTCCATCAAAAACATTCTTAAGTCAAACTGGCATTTAAAAATTTTTACTGTAAGTGCATGATGGTGAAAGAGACAACTCCTAGTATAATTTGGCAGCACTTCTTTGCTTTGTGCTAAAGCACCAACAGTTTTACTCACCATTGCTTTGGTATGATTGGTGAAAATGTCAACAGAGTGAAAAGACAAAATAAAAATAGTATAACCTTGCAGATGCCCTACAAAGATCTTGGGGACCATTCCCAGGGATCCACATATAACACTTAGAGAACCTCTGCTCTATTTGCCACATGCTGCCAGCTGTAACTCGTTTATCCGGAGATGTCTTTCATGAGGGACCCTCTGCACGAATATACACCTTTTCTTGGTTAAAGCGTCTGCCTTGAACCTCTGTCTTCCTCCTCTATTTCATGAGCAGAGCAATACATCTAGGAAAAGGCACTTCTGTGTCCACTTTGATTCTCTTTCTTTGAATCAAAACTAAATAAGCAGGTCCTCAATTTCTTGGCCCTACATTGTCCCTGCCCTCTTCAGTCCCTCAGAGACAAAGATATAAAACAATTCAAAGGTCGGGCATGGTGGCTCATGCCTGTAATCCCAGCAGTTTGGGAGGCTGAAGAAGGTGGATCACCTGAGGTCAGGAGTTCGAGACCAGCCTGACCAACATGGAGAAACCCCATCTCTACTAAAACTACAAAAATTAGTTGGGCCTGGTGGTGCATGCCTATAATCCCAGCTACTTGGGAGGCTGAGGCAGGAGAATTGCTGGAACCCGGGAGGTGGAGGTTGCGGTGAGCCGCTATCGTGCCATCGCACTCCAGCCTGGGCAGCAAGAGCAAAACTTCATCTCAAAAAAAAAAAAAAAAAAAAAAGATAAAAGAAAAAATCAAAGTAAAACGAAGAAACAAACCAAATGCTAAAATGAAACCCCACAATGTTTTCCAAATTCAAAGGTCCCCACAGATTCCTGTCTCCTTTCTAAAACAGCCACCGAGTTGCCCTGGTGATAAGCCCTATATCTAACTTTTTGCTGCATCGTCCTAAGAAGAAAATCCCAGATTAAAGACTTTCAGAAAAGTAGATTCTAGTTTGGTGTGCCAATTTCTAGCGGTACAAAGTCATATAAGTTACCTATCTTCTCTGAACCCAAAACTCCCTGTCTATAAAAGTGGGGATATTACATCCCAACTGAAATTGCTGTGAAGAGTCAGAGATATAATGTAGAAAATGGCATCAGGTTAAATGCTGAATCAATAGCTGTTAATAATAGAATAATAAATAAGTTATGAGGCACTTTGGCAGTCACCAGGTTAACCCTCCAGCTTCCCTTGGCTCCTTGCTGTACAGATCAGAAATGGAGATGAAGAGAGGCCAGTGGGATAGGCAGGTTCACAGTCGTAAATAGAAGACAGAGTGGATTCAAAGTCAGTTCTGACTGTGCTTTTCCCACTCTGCCCAGTGGAGCTGCTTTTGTGAGAAACAGAGGGAGGAAGAGAAAGGATATCACTCTTGCTGCTGTAAGGAAGTAAACCAGCTCCACCTTCTCCCAATTTTTGTACAAAGAATATAAATATTTGCTGATTTTCAGTTTCCTCTTAAGTGTCCTGCAGAAACTGGGCTGAGCAGGAATTGGAGGTTGGACAGACAATATGTATTCACAGAAAGATGCATTGAGTTCCCTGGTAACATACGTTAGCAACAAATAAGTGGGACTGTGAGGATTATTGGGATAAGATGGCCTGGTGCAGATCTCATCAACTCATCTGTATGCAGGTTGCTCTAGCTCCATAAGAACAGGAACATTTTCTTGTAAAAGGGTTTGATAGCAATCTTGTTAATTTTTTGAAGTCCAGTTCCCAATGACTGTGCTCCCTCTACTGCCACCTCAGAAGCATTGCAATTTACAAATCACATATTCATATACCTCCATGCCAGAGATAGTGCCAAGGACTTCACATGCATTGTTTTAGTTAATCCTCACAACACTCCACAGGATTAAGTATCATGACTATCTCTAATTGGCAGATAAGGAGACAGAGGTTTAGTGAGCTCTAGTGAGGCTAATCAGAGGTAAGGACAGATTTGGGATTCAAACTCAGGGCTGTCTGACTCCAGAAACAATACCTGTAACCGTTCTGCTTTACTGAAAATCGTATCTGCTCTTATGAGAAAAGCAATAACTTGCTCAGAGAACTATAGAGGAAATAAGTTTGATGACTTAAACACGAATTCCAAAAGAGAGAGGATCATTGCATAGTCTAATCTTTTGGCTTCCCTGAGCCACATTGTAAGAATTGTCTTGGGCCACACATAAAATAAGATAAAGCTAACGATAGCTGATGAGCTTTTAAAAAACCTCATAAAGTTTTAAGAAAGCTTACGAGTTTGTGTTGGGCCACACTCAAAGCCGTCCTGGGCCGTATGCAGCCCATGGGCTGGAAGCACTTGGACTACAGTTTTCTTTTCTTATAATGTCTTCTGGAAGCTTGGGTAGAATTGGTATTATTTCTTCCTTGAAAATGTTTGAAAAAAATCACCAGTGAAGTAATATCTGACTGGAGTTTTTTTGGTGGGAAATTTTTAAACTACAAATTCAAATTATTAGATCTACAACTACTTAGGTTACCTATTTTCTCTTGGGTGAGCTTTGACAGTTTGTGTCTTTCAAAGATTTTATATATTTCATCTAAGCTATTATTATATACATAAAGCTGTTTATAATACTTCCTTTTAGCAAGTTATTCTTTTAATTCCCTTTTATTCCAATTATTTTTTTAATAGCTGAAAAATCTATAATAATCTCACCTCTCTAAATTCTGATACTGGTAATTTATGTCTTCTTTTCTTTCCCCCAGGACAGTTTTACTAAAAGTTTACCAATTTTATTTATATATTTATATTCTCAAAGAACAAACTTTTGGTTTCATGGATTTTTTCTATTGTGTTTCTGCTTGCTATTTTACTGACTTCTTTTTTTTTTTTTAGAATAAAAAGAA
>PVKP010035255.1:0-23484 GCA_004027715.1 Plecturocebus donacophilus | reverse complement strand
TGGTAGCACATACCTGCAGTCCCATCTGGAGGCTGAGGCAGGAGAATCACTTGAACCCAGGAGGTGGAGATTGCACCACTGCACTCCAGCCTAGGTGACAGAGTGAGATTCTGTCTCAAGAGACAAATAAATAAATAAATAAATAAAACATCAGGCCACGTGCAGTGGCTCATGCCTGTAATCTTAGGACTTTGAGAGGTTGAGGTAGGAGGATCATTTAAGTCCAGGAGTTTGAGACCAGCCTGGGCAAAATGTAGTAAGCCTGTCTCTACAAAAACAAACAAACAAACAGGCAAAAACCCAACAACAGGGCACTCCTGTCATGAGTCCCACAGAGGGGACAAGGAAATATCCTATATCAGTGGGATATTGGGACAGAGTTAAAAACTAAGGAAATTTAAATAAAGTATGAACTTAAGTTAAAATAATAAAAAAAATCTATACACACTATGTGTTTATGCATAAAGTATGAATCTAATCCACAAAAGAAGGTGTGAAAGAAGTATGCCTTTATTGTTAGAACACAGTTACTTTCTTCGATTTTGAATTCACATCTTGAGAGGTTGGTTGATAATTGTAACCCCCACTCCTGAGAGTCATATTGCATGTTATGCTTTTGGGATTTGATGAGGGATGTTTGGTCCTTGGTCATCCCTTCTTACAGGGGATCTTTGAGATGTGCATGTTTTCTGGCCCTTTAGGTGGTCTTCTACCACTTCCCTAGCATGCCCAGCACATGGGGCCCAGCCAACCCTGCCCCTGTGTCTGTTTGCATAGCTGTATCTCCAACCTGGCCTCTTCCAAGTTCTGCAGCCTTTTGGGTATTGCTGCCAGAACACAACCCTCCTCTTTCTCCTCCTCCTCCAATTCTAGTCTCAGCAACCTCTTTTCCTCCTTTTCTCCTCTTTCACTCAGACTAGAGGAACTTCTTCTTTTTTTTGAGACAGAGTTTCACTCTTGTTACTCAGGCTGGAGTGCAATGGCGAAATCTTGGCTCACCACAATCTCCGCCTCCTGGGTTCAAGCAGTTCTCCTGCCTCAGCCTCCCAAATAGCTGGGATTACAGGCATGCGCCTCCACGCCCAGCGAAATTTTTATAGTTTTAATAGAGACAGGGTTTTTCCATATTGGTCAGGCTGGTCTCAAACTCCCAACCTCAGGCGATTCGCCGCCTCGACCTCCCAAAATGCTGCGATTACAGGCCAAGATGCCCTAATATGTCCATACTTCTGAATCATCTTTTTGCAGCTTAAAATTTAGATTAAAATGTCAGGAGCATTTGCAGCATGTCTGATTTCTACTTTGTGTTGCTTTTTTTTCTCCCAAGGCAATGAACAATAGGATCAATCATTCACTTGTCTCCATGGAAGAGAAACTGGAAAAGCATGCCACAGAGATTCCATGGAGAGATTTCAAAATGTTATCCTGTTGTAAGTATTTCTCCTTCTGGGAAATCTTTGCGGCAATGATGGCGGCCTAAATGTATGTCTATGTCAACATCTGAGCCAAATCCCAAAATAACTGTCATTATTTCTCCAGAGTGGAGTAGCAGGTGAGCACTGGAAGATGTGCTATGTGTTTTGTGTGTGTGTGTGTGTGTGTGTACCTCCAGGATTAAGACAGTTGGGCTATGTCACAATCGGATGGCAAGAGCAGACACACAGTTTGGCTTCTCCTTGATCTGTGAAACTTGGGACTAGAAACAGAACCCTAGAAATGAGGATACTGGGTCTTCTTGCCTTGGTTACAGAGAGCGTATGGAAGGAAGTACTTCTCATCCCCTTCAGAAAAAAACTTAAAGGGACAGTCAGGACTTATTTATCTGTGATGCTCAGCTTCCATCTGCCTGCTGGGATCACCCTGACTCCCTCTGAGGAAGAGGTTTAGTTTTTTTCAGAAACAGTAAGCATGACTGGGCACAGTGGCTCATGACTGTAATCCTGGCATTTGGAAGGCTGAAGCAGGAGTATCGCTCAGATCAGGAGTTTGAGACCAGCCTGGGCAACCTAGTGAGACTCTGTCTCTAGAAAAATAAAAAAAAGAAAATGTGCCCGGCCATAGTCCCAGCTACTTGGAAGGCTGAAGTGAGAGGATAGCTTGAGCCCGGGAGGTTGAGCCTGTAGTTCATGTGACTGCAGTCCAGCCTGGAACCATAGAGTGAGACCTTGTCTCAAAAAAAAAAAACAAGCTAAATGTGAGACAAAGTCTTTAAAGACAACTTTAAAAGCACCTCCCTCTTCTAGATATTCTTCTGGAAATTTTAGAGAATTGAATTTTCTCTATCACATTCTAACAAAGCTTCGTTTAGTCTCCCTCCTGTCTTTTTGTTGACAATCTCAATGTAGCTCAAATGTTTTAAACCACTGGGTAGCACTTTTCTTTTTTTTTTAACCTTGTTTCAACCTCATACGTGGTCCTCTTATCACAGTGCCTATAATCCAATCACTGTGGGTGACCAAGGCAGGTGGATCACTTGAGATCAGGAGTTTGAGACCAGCCTGGACAGCATAGTGAAACTCTGTCTCTACAAAAAACATCCCACAAAACATTAGATGGTTTGGTGGTGATTAAATAATAAATAATAAATAAATAATAAATAAATAAATATATATTTATTAAATCTATATTTTCTTTATTAAATATATATTTATTTTCTTTAATAAATATAAATTTATTAAATATAGATTTATTTTCTTTATTTAATAAATATATATATTTATTTTATTTTGTTTTGTTTTATTTGTTTATATATTTATTAAACGTATAATTTAGCATTTGACACGCTAAAATTTTCTTTAGAATTTTTGTGTCTAAGTTCAAGAGGAACTATGTATTTCTTTGTAAGGCTTTTTTTTCCGGATTTTAGTGTTAGAGTACTGTTAGCCTCATAGGATAAGTTGGAAAGTATCCCCTTCTCTTTAATTTTTGGAAGAATTAATATTGGATTAGTATTATTTCTTCTTTAAATATCTGTTGGAATGTACCCGTGAAGCCATCTGGACTTGGAGTTTTCTTTGTGGGGATGTTTTAAATTAAAACTTTAATTACTTTTATAGATACATGTTTTCAGTTTATTTTTTCTTTAATAAGCTTTGGTAATTTGTGCCCTATAAAGATTTTTTTTTTTTTGAGAGTGTTTTATAAATGTGTTTTATAAATGTCAGCTAGGTCAAGTTGGTTCATAGCTGTTCAAGTCTACCATGTCCTTGCTGGTTTCCTGTCCTCTTGTTATATCATTTTTTTTTTTTTCTGAGACAGGGTCTAACTTTGTGACCCAAGCACTGGAGTCAAGTTGTGGGAACATGGCTCACTGCAACTTCCGCCTCCTGGGCTCAAGCAGTTCTCCTCCCTTAGCCTCCCAAGTAGCCGGAGTTGCAGGCACCTGCCACCATGCCCAGCTAATTTCTTGTATTTTTTTTTTTTTTTTTGAGATGGCATCTTGCTCTGTTGCCCAGGCTAGAGTGCAGTGGTGTAATCTCAGCTCACTGCAATTTCTGCCTCCCGGGTTCAAGCGATTCTTCTTCCTCAGCCTCCCTGAGTAGCTGGGACTACAGGCATGTGCCACTATGACCAGCTAATTTTTGTATTTTTAGTAGAGGAAGGGTTTCACTACGTTGTTCAGGCTGGTCTCGAACTCCTGATGTTGTGAGCCGCCTGCCTCGCCTCCCAAAGTGCTGGGATTACAGGTGTGAGGCACCATGCCTGGACAATTTTTTGTATTTTTAGTAGAGATGAGGTTTTGCCATGTTGGCCAGGCTGGTTCGAACTCCTGACCTCAGCTGATCCACGCCCCTCAGCCTCCCAAAGTGCTGGGACTACAGGCATGAGCCACCATGCCCAGCCTGTTATTGGGTTTTACTAGCATCTACTAAAATTAAGAGGGTAATATTGCTGATCCTTTTTTCCTTCCTTCCATAGGATCCAGGTAAAACATTGATCAACAGGCAGGAAGTGAGCATCAGTCAAGATCTAATGTGAACATCCAGGGATCACAGAGGTTACAAGGGCCTATACCGAGTGTTACAGCCTGGCTGTAGTGAGTGAGGGATTTACTTTGTTTATAGTACCAGAAGTAGGAAATTAATGGGAAAATTAGGCATTATGATTGGCGAAGAGAGCTTGGGGACAGAACCATTGGTGCACAGTAAGAGTGTGAGGACACATAGAAGATTCTAAATGGAAAAGAGCTTCCAAAACAAAACAAAACAACAAGCGGGGTTGGTCCAGGACAAAGCTTGAGAATGAGAAAAAGCTGCCAGAGATGCCTTCATTTTAGTCTTGTGATGTGGGGATGGGGCAGCAGGCTTAATGGGACAGAACTGGGCTCTGTTAGACAAGGTATAATCTTTAGAAGTGGTACATTCAGTGTCATTCTGCAGTAGTGACAGAATGAGGCTCTTTCAATGCTTAAAGATCCAACTTACAGAGCCAAGACAGATGGTGAGCAGCAATCACTGAATGAATGGATAGAAAAATGTAAACTTCACAGAGGATTTTATCTTCCATCTGTTTCCCTCTGCAATTTCAACTTGGTACAATTCCAAATTCTGTACTTTCCCTCTTCAGGCTACCCAGGTTGCCTCTGTTTTAGAAGGTTGCAGGCAGCTAGGTTGTTTTGGAAGTGACCTGTTCGCCCAAGATGTTGCGCTTAGAGTTTTTAAAGGTGGGTCCCCTTGTTTATGTCATCAGACTGTATTAATGTATTCCTACACTGGGCTTTGATTTTGCATGTACAGTATCTTCATAAAGAGACAGAAAGAATTCATTCAGTAGCTTTGTGCTCAAATGCTCCGCCCTAGCTACTCACAGACTCACTCTACTGCTATATTGATATATGATTTTATTGAGATCTCTGTCTGGGAATTAGCAATACAGATATAAATTGATATAGTAGTGTGCTATGCCCATGGGTGTCTATACTAAGTTCAGTGTCAGTATGATGACTCCTGAGCTCTGGAGATTGCCAGGTCACTTAAGGAGGGGTGAACTGGCCCAGGTTAGTAATGGAGCAGGTCAAGACTCCCATGCTGATCAGCAGTGAGATCTTGCCTGTGGATAGCCTCTGCACTCCAGCCTGGGCAATGTGAGAAGTAGAGAAGTTCCTATTTAAAGTTTCCTTTCTTGTTAAAGAATAAGTGTGCTAATAACTTTGTTAAGGCCTATCCTATGTAGCTGTTAGACATACCATGCTTACAGGCATGTAGTACATTCCATATCTTTGTACTTTAATCAAGATATCTGTGCTGGACATGCTCACAGGCATGTCCCAGCTCTCCATTGCTTTTACCTGTTTAGAAAAGTTTTAAGTTATTAGCCAATTGGGTTTTAGTTTAAATTGTGAGGTCTGGCTCTAGCCAACAGGGATCAGATACAGAAGTAAGGACAACCCAGAATGAGTAAGGGATAAATTTGTGTGTTTTCCTTTGTTCATTGTACTCTTGTGGCACAGTGGCTAGCGCGGGTACCTTTCTTGCAGTCCAGGAAGTAAAAATTGCGTTGCTGAAAGATCCTTTGTCTCAGTTCTAATTTTTCTTTGCAGCATCAAGCATCTATTTCCAACACGCAACATGATGAGACTCCATTTCTTAAAACAAACAGGCAAACAAACCTCAAAGTAACCCAAACCCTGTGACGTTTCTAGCCTAATCCATTGGCTTTTACTATCTCCCACCCATATCCCTCTCCCTGCTACCCTCACATTAATATCCTAAGAGGTAGTGCCTTATATCAGGGCAATTGGTGATCAATGGAGCACTATGCCTTGATCAGCTGCTTTACATATAAGGAAAATGAGATGAGAAAAGTTAAATGCCCAGCACGACATGGAGCCTGAATGACCTAATTCAGAGCAGGAGGGAGGGCATTTTTGACCTTTATTCACAGGATGTGGGGTGGTAGAAGGCCAAGTCATGGTCAGATGAAACAAATACATAGGGGAGGGAAGAGTATGGCTTTGTGACCTGGCAGCATCAGGACTAATCCTGATAGATAGAGTTGTGAACTGATGACTCAGTTTCCTTTGCAGAGGCTGGAAAATGCAAGATATTTACTCAATAAGAGCTCTAGTAGGTTCAGGATAGAAGATTCTGTAATGGTGCTGTGATTAAGGACTTTCATTCTGATTAGAATTACACCCTAGCAAATGAGTGGGAACTATCGGAACTTAAGTAGCTGCTCAACAGAACGAATGCAGTCATTTCTGAAGTGGCTTGTTAACTTATTACCTGCTCTCTTGTTTTTCATTTGCTCCAAATCTGGGCATGTGGATTCTGGGGTCTTGGGAATGACACCTGGGATTTGCATATTTAATGTGGAGCATTTCCTACCACTCTGCCTCATTACTGACACTCACCCTCATCGTTCATCAAAAGATTTGTAGCCCCTTGAGGAGGAGAAGAGGAGTGGGAAATTGTGTAAGTTGCCTGTAACAGGTCCCATGCTGAGGGGAAAGGGCCCACATAGGAACAGGTTTCCAAGAGCTACAATTTGTTAAGGACCTCCTAGGTCAAGCTATTGTTACCTGTGTGCATTTGCTAAAACAATACTACTGTTAATATTTATAATAGTAACAGTGACAATAATAACTGTCATTTATTTCACAGTTTCAACAAATCTTACAGTGGGCTGGGTGTGTCGTATATCATTTTGAATCCTCTTAAAAGCTCCTTTTGCAGATGAAAAAATAGATTTCTCAGTTCCATAGCTTTAAATCCTGTTTCAGACATTAAAGTTCATGCTTTGTCTTCTGCGATGGGAACTGAAATTGTGACTTTCTTTTCTAAGACGGGGTCTCACTCTGTAACTCAGGCTGGAGTGCAATGATGTGATCAGGGCTCACTGCGGCCTCGACCTCCCGAGGCTCAAGCAATCTTCCCACCTCAGCTTCTCGAGTAGCTGGGACTACAGGTGTGCACCATCATGTCTAGCTAATTTAAAACAATGTTCTTCGTAGAGATGTAGTTTTGACGTGTTGCTTAGGCTGGTCTCGAGCTTCTGGGCTCAAGTGATCCACCTTCCTTGGCCTCCTGAAATGCTGGGGAAATTGCTATTTTCTATCTTACATGGTGGCGAATAGGGATGTTTGGATAGGCCTTTGAATTTAGTTTTCAGTTGTTTCCATACCATCTTTTGATTGTTTCAGTGAGTTTGGGCAATATATATATATATATATATATATATATATATATATATATATACATTTTCCCCAACATTGTAATTCTTCATCCTTCCCCAACATCATGGTAGTCAGGGGTTAGGACGCTCATGGGAATAATTCAGACTTGAACATTAGGGAAAGCTGGACCAAACACAAAATTGGCCACAAACACAGAGCTTGTGGATTTATTTTATTTTTAAAATGACTTGTTTGTTTAATTTCAATAGCTTTAGGGGTACAAGTGGTTTTTGGTTTCATGGATATATTATACAATGATGAAGTCTGGGCTTTCAGTGTACCCATCACCTGAGTAGTGGACATTGTACCCAATAGTTAATTTTCCATCCTTCTCTCCCCCTGCCGCCGTCTGTTTCTGAATCCCCAATGTCCAGTATACCACTCTGTATGGCCCTGTGTACCCATAGCGTAGCTCTCGCATATAAGTGAAAACATGCAGTATTTGATTTATGTGGATTTATTTTGGGTCATCTTCCCCTCTGTAGTGAGGCTGGCCTCTGCCAATGGGAGGTGAACATTTTGAAGCTACAAGTGAATCAATATTTACCAGGCTTAGCTTAAGAAAATACGTAATATTGATCAGAAGGGAAACCTATTGCATGTGTAGGGAAATACAGCTGGCTAAGTAGGCAGCTTAGTGTCATGAAAGCAACACAGATTCTGCAATCCAACAGACACTGGTTTAAATTTTGTCTCCACAACTAGCCCTGCAACTTTGAGCAATTCTCATGATCATTCTGGGGCTCAGTTTCCTTGGCTATAAAAGGCACTTCCCTCACAGGCTTACTCTGAGGATGCTATCACTACTATCAGTAGATGCCAAGACTTCCTGCTCCTCGGGTGCTATGATAACTGTTTTAAGTACATTCTGTGTGTGTGTTTATGCTTTTATTGATGCTTGAAGGCTCCCAGACCTTTATTTTGGAAATAAGGGCATCAGTTTTTGTTATTATATTTTTCTTTACTTTTTTTTCTATTTTGTGGTAATTAAAGTTTTTTTTTTTAACCTCAGTTTTTTTGAACACGCCAGTCTGCTCCTGCTCTCCTTAGAGACAAATAGGACATGTTGACACGAAATTATGAAATTCTAGGGAATAAGAGGGATACTCCTGGATGCTGTTGTGGAGTAAAAAAAAAATCCAAGCAGAAGGCAAGACAGAGGGGCTGTGCGCAGGACTGTTCAGACAGCTGCCCTTCTCTCTGGGGCAACCCGCTCTGGAGCCCTAAACACTTAAAAGTCCAACCTTACTGGTCTTAGGGTACTGAATTTAACAGAGGATATTAATTCTTTGCTAATTCCTTTAACCTCTCATTTTCATTATCTATCTCTTTATATTTTTAGATAGATATCTATCAATATTTAATCACCCCAATAATATAACATATAATTATATAATTCCAGAAAGTGGATATAGTGTTGCTAAATTTTAGGTCTTTGCATTGCATAGAAAAAGGGTTTGAAAAGGTAATGCAATACTTAGAGCTAGAATCTGATAGGTCAGGGATGCATTTGTAATCTCAAAGAATGAATTTCTAGCTTGTCTTCGGACCTTATCAAACGTTATCTTACACTACAGATATTTTCTAAGAATCTTATTACTGTTTCTTATATTACAAAGTCATTGCCAATTCTACAGCACCTAGTTCAGAGCTGGTACATGGAGGTGCTTAATTTTTGTTGGTGTTGGTGCTTTTGATTCAGGAAGAAAATTAGAAAGAGGGTCTTGGCCATTTCAATGAATCCGTACAGTATTATATGAGACATTGTTCGTATCTGTTCAGTTAAACAAATACTTGAGTGTTTGTTTTGTGCAATACCGAATATACAAAGACAACATAGTTCCTGCCCTTGAGCTTATCACAGTTTGGGGTGCAAAAGTCACACAATCGGAAAATGTAATGATCACATACAGGATATTATGTAAAAAAAAAGAGGGGGAAAGAGGAGGTTAATGTTATCTGGGGTTCTGAAGAAAGCTTCTGGTCTTGGCACCTGCATTAAGAACGTGAGTGAATGAACAAGAGTCATCTAAGGGAAAAAAGAAGGAGGGTCCATTCCAGGCAAAGTCAGTGTAAGCGAAGTGAGAAGATATGAAACAACAGGCAAGTGGGAAATTTGGTGTTTTGCCAGAGTTTGTGGGCCCAAATGAGCCTCCCACCTCGACCTCCCGAGTAGCTGGACAATTTCCAATTCCCACACCTAGTAGCATGTGCCTCCATGCCTGGCTAATTTTTGTATTTTTGTTAGAGACAGGGTTTCACCATGCTGCACAGGCTGGTCTCAAACTCCTGAGCTAAAGCGATCTGCCCACTTTGGCCTCCCAAAGTGTTGGGATTACAGGAATGAGCCACCAGGCCAAGCCATGGTCTATGGTTTCATAAAAAGAAGTAGCTGGAGTGCGAGCTCAGACCCAAGTAGAGTGGCTCCGAGTCTGCATTCCAGCTCTCCTCCATGCTGCTTCTCTTGGTCTCAAAATCAAGAAGTTGTTTATATTTTTGTCAAAGAAGTATTTTCCTTAGAGAATTCCTGTAATTAAAAAATAACTTTCTTACTTATTTAATATTCATTATAGAAAATTTAGAAAGCACTGATAAGCAAAAAGAAAAACTCCATTTCCAACATCCTTTAGAAAACTATTTAAAATAGTTTGGGGTTTCTTTCTATTGTCCTCTCCCTCCGTCTCTCTCTCACTTTACCTCCCTTAATTGTGTGTGTGTGTGTGTGTGTTAGTAGAGAATGATGCTTTGGGCCATCACTCTAAGTCATTAGATATTTTGTACTCTTCTTTCCTCCTTTTTTCTGAGACAGGGTCTCACTCTATTGCCCAGGCTAGAGTGCAGTGGTGTAATATGGCTCCCTGCAGCCTCAACCTACTGGGCTCAAGCCAACCTCCCATCTCAGCCTCCCTAGTATCTGGGACTGCAGGAGCACGCCACCAACTCCGGCTAATTTTTGTATTTTTTGTAGAGATGGGGTTTCACCGTGTTGCCCGGCATGGTCTCGAAATCCTGGCCTCAAACGATCCACCTGCCTTGGCGGTGGATCCCAAAGTGTTAGGATTACAGGGGTGAGCCACCACACCCAGCAGGCTTATTTTTGATCATTGCATAACACTCCTTTTTTGAGTCAGTTTTAAAAATTGTTTTGAACTTTTTTTTGTCTTTTACATTCTTCATTTTGTGACAACTTAGCTTTTTGAACTTACAAAAATTGGGGAACAACACACACCGGGGCCTGTCGGTGGGTAGGGTCAGGGGAGGGAGAGTATTAGGAAAAGTAGCTAATGCATGCTGGGCTTAATACCTAGGTGATGGGCTGATAGGTGCAGCAAACCAGTATTGCATATGATTACCTATGTAACAAACCTGCACATCCTGTCCATATACCCCAGAACTAAAACTAAAACTAAAAATAAAAAAAAGATTTAAAAAAACTGTATATATTAGCATGCTTCCAGTCACTCCAGCAACAGCCACCTTCTCCCCACTATCCCTAGCCTCTGTCTCTCCATTGAAAACTAGGCCCCTACTTGCCCACTGCCCAGGATCTGCAAGCTGCGTGCCATGAGTTTCAGTGCCTATTTGGACTTTCACAATCAGAGATGGCAGGTGGTGAAGGCATCAACATCAGAAGCTACCAGGCCTTGGTATTCTCATCCGGTGTATGCAAGATACTGGCAACATTATCATCAAGCAATGGCTCGGATGCAAAGCCACCAGAATGCCTGCAGGAAGGCCGTGGAATCCCATTTCAGTCTTCCATGGCATTTCCCTTTTTTTTTTTTGAGATGGAGTCTCTCTCTTTTTTTTTTTTTTTTTTGAGGCAGAGTCTCACTCTGTTGCCAGGTTGGAGTGCAGTGTCACGATCTTGGCTCACTGCAACCTCCGCCTCCCGGGTTCAGGTGATTCTCCTGCCTCAGCCTCAGCCTCCTGAGTAGCCGGGATTACAGGCGCCCGCTATTATGCCTGGCTAAGTTTTTGTATTTTTAATAGAGATAGGGTTTGCCATCTTGGTCAGGCTGGTCTCAAACTCCGGACCTCAGGTGATCTGCCTGCTGCGGCCTCCCAAAGTGCTGGGATTACAGGCATGAGCCACTACCTCCTGCTGGTACTTCCCTTCTGCACTTGTTTTCCAGTGCTCTTACAACAACCAGGCTGGATATCCTCCGTCCTTCTGTGACCATCATGTGGCCTGGCAGGACTCCATCTTCAGTTCTTCACATTTCAGAGGGTCTGGGCAGCATCCAGGTGACAGCAGTGGGATCCAGGCATCCACGAGAGAAGACCAAGCTTTGTCCAAAGAGGAGGGGTAGATGCAGAGGTAGAATGTGACCTGAGCAACATGGAAATCATCAAGGAGCTCTGCCAGCACTTTGCAGAAACTGAGAGACACAGAGAAGAACGAAGGGGCAGCAGCAGCTGGATGCAGAGTGCCTGGATGGCCACGAGAACACCGATCACCTCCTGTGCTACAACACCCACTGGTCGGTGGAGCCTTCGACTGAGAGGCCTGGTGATCAGCGCCAGTCTGAGATGAAACACTTGTATGGGGACAGCGCTGCCAAGATCCAGGCTATGGAGGCATCAGTGCAGCTGAGTTTTGAGCTTTAAGCTTTGACAAGCACTATGACTGAAAGCAGCCCAAGTACCGGCCAGTCATCCCCCTGAGGTTCTGAGCTCGGGGCACAGGGCTCCCAGTCTCTCCCTCTTCCTTTTGGGTAGACTCTTTTCATCTCTCCTTATGTACATTTCTCAGGGAAAGGTGAGATGTGGGTCTCAAACCACCTGCAGAAGTCTGCCCTGCAGACCCTGATTCAACGACTGATGAATGAATGCGCTCTCATGTCATTACAGTGTTTCAAGTGGGCTAGGGATGGCTGTTGGCTGCTTTCAGAGGGTGAAATGCAACCAATTGACCCAGACCCTCTGTCTATCCACACATTTATTCCCTTAAGATTTTACAACAGAGGTTCTAAGTTAACACACTTGTGGATAATTAACATGGTAAAGAGAATGGTTTAACGACTGGTAAAAGCTTTAAGTTGGGGGCGTGCCCAGTGTAAATGCAATTAACAGGTAATTCCCCTTTGATCTTCCTGGAGAGCCGCCCAGCACAACATTAATATGAGTAAACAGTGGAGACAAATGGGTGTGTGGCAAGGCCTTTGATCATCTCTATCTCTCCCTAACCTAACGGATTGGCTGGCCAGCCGCCTTCGGCCTGCCCAATAAAAGCTTTCAGCCTTGCAAAAGATTTGAGACTATAATCTATAACTTTCCCTAAATATTTTCTGTAATATTTTGCAAACCACCCTGAGTGAATCTCAATAGAAAGGGGACTTTGTACTGAGGTGACTAGATCAATGTGGGTAGGTAAGGGAGAAGAAAAGTGACTTATTTAGTATGTGTTTCAGATTTATGGCTATGTGTATGATGATTTAATAAAGAACATAGAACTTGGGAGATGTATAGGTTTGTAGAGGGCAGAACATGGTTTAGACATGCTGAGTTTTTGGGGGCTTATGGGTCATTCAAGTGGGACTGCCCTCAGGTAGCAGAAGATACAAATCTGAAGGCTGAAGAAATTTTGTGTAAAGAAGTTCTTACTTTACACTTGGTGAATTTAAGAGTCAGGAGATGGGCCAGGCACGGTGTAACCCCAGCACTTTGGGAGGCAAAGGCAGGTGGATCACGAGGTCAAGAGATCGAGACCATCCTGGCCAACATGGTGAAACCCCCTCTCTACTAAAAATACAAAAATGAGCTGGGTGTGGTAGTGCACACCTGTAGTTCCAGCTACTTGGGAGGCTGAGGCAGGAGAATCGCTTGGACCTGGAAGGTGGTGGTTGCAGTGAGCTGAGACTGTGCTACTGCACTCCACCAGCCTTGCAACAGGGTGAGACCTCATCTCAAAAAAAAAAAAAAAAGACTCAGAAGATAAGTCACTTTCCCAAGGTTCAAAGACCTTATATGTCTGGTTAATGCTGTGTTCTTTATGCATTATATTTACCATTTAATGGGTCAAGAAACTAATAAATTCATCAGTGAGGTAAAACAGTTTATTTTGATCATACACAATGTTCAGCTCACTTCTCATTCTGGTCACTGTCACTTCACATTTTATTTATTATTTATTTATTTTTTAGTGACAGGATCTTGTTCTGTTGCCCAGGCTGGAATGCAGTGGCATGATCTTAACTCACTGCAACATTCACCTCCTGGGCTCAAGTGATCCTCTCACTTCACCCTCCTGAGTAGCGAGGACTACAGACACACTACCATCTTTTAATTTTATTTGATTCTTTTTTTCTCTCAGTATTTCATTTTGAATAGTTTCGATTGCTATCTTTTTAATTCACTGATCTTTTCTTTGCAATGTCTAATCTGCCATTACTCCCATCCAATATATTTTTCATGTGATACATTGTCATTTTTCATCTCTAGAAGTTAGATTTGAGTCTTTTAATATCTTCTATGCCTGTACTTCAAATTTTAAACACGTGAAATGAAGCTATGATAATAGTTTTAATGTTTTTGCCTGCAAATTCTAACATCTGTCTAAATTCTGGGTGAGTTTTGATTGACTGTTTTCTCTCCTCATTATGTTTATATATATATATATTTTAGACGGAGTCTTGCTCTGTCACCAGGCTGGAGTGCAGTGGCACAATCTCAGCTCACTGCAACCTCTGCCTCCTGGGTTCAAGTGATTCTCCTGCCTCAGCCTCCTGAGTAGCTGGGACTACAGGTATGCGCTACCATGCCCAGCTAATTTTTGTATTTTTAGTAGATATAGGGTTTCACCATGTCGGCCAGGATGGTCTTGACCTTGTGATCTGCCTGCCTTGGCCTCCCAAAGTGTGGGGACTACAGGCATGAGCCACAGTGCCTGGCCTATGTTTGTATTTTTTAAAACTTCTTTGTGTTTCTGTTGATTTCTGATCTGATGCCAGATATAGTGAATTTTACCTTACTGAGTATCTTAGTTCATTTAGGCTTCTATAACAAAATACTTTAGACTGCGTCATTTACAAACAGCAGAAATGTGTTGCTCACAGCTCTGGAGGCTGGGAAGTCCAAGATTAAGGTACTAGTGCATTCAGTGTTTAGTGAGGGCTTGCTCTCTGCTTCAAAGATAGTGCCTTGTGGCTGTGTTCTCACCTAGTGAAAGGATCAAGGGGGATCCCTCAAGCCCCCTTTGAAGGATACTATTCCTAAATCACCTCCTAAAGGCCTCACTTCTTAATAAAATCACACTGGGGATTAAGTTCCAACATAAGAATTTTAGAGGAACACAAACATTCAGACCATAACATTTTGCTTCTGGCCTGAAAATTAGTGTCCTTCTCACATGCAAGATACATTCATTACATCCCAGTAGTCCCAAAACTCCTCACTTTTTTCAGCATCAACTCAAAAGTCTAAAGGCCAGAGTTTCATGTAAAAATCATCTAAATCAAATATGGATGGGACTCAAGATAGGCAAATTGCTCTCCAATTATGAACCTGTAAAATCAATCATGTTATGTGCTTTCAAAATAAAACGGCAGGACAGGCATCGAATAGATATCCCCATTTCAAAAGGGGCAAAATAGGAAGAAAGGAGTAACTGGTTCCAAGTAAGTCCAAAGCCCAGCAGGGCAAATCTTAAGACTTGAAGATAATCTTTACACTGGGGCAAGGGTTGGGCCCCCAAGGCAGCCTCATGGCTTTGCTGGGCATAAGGCATGCTGCAGTTCTCATGGGTTGGATTGTGATGCCCACGGTTCTCCCAGACTGGGTGCATGTGGGTGCCTCTACAGTTCTGGGGTCTCTCTGCAGTGGTCCCACCCCTGTGACAGTTCACTGCTGGGGCCATGCGGCCTTCCTGAACATCCTTGGAAATCTGGTGGAAGTAGCCATACCTCCACAGCTCTTGCACTCTGTGCCCCTGCAGAATGAGCACCATGTGGGAGCTGCTAAGGGTTAGCACCGGCACCCTTCAAGGGAAAGTCATTGCAGCCTGCATTGCACCTGGGCTCACTGGAGCCACGCCGGGGGTGCTTGAGGGTCTCTGTGCTAGAATAGAGAAAACAGAAACTTGAAGTGGCACAGTGAAGTGAGTGCTGAGGTCCCACGATGCCTGAGGACCCTTTCTGACATAATTCTGTCCTTCAGGCCTTGGCATTCTGGCCCTCTGATGGCACTGGCAGCCCCCATGATCTCTAAAACACTTTTGAGGTCAGTCTTCCATTGTCTTAACAGATAGCATCTAGCTTCCTTCTATCCATGCTAGTCACCTTATTAAATGTTTGCGTGGCCATGACCTTCTCGTTCTCTCCTGAATACACTTTTTTACTCTTTGTGTGTGTGTGTGTGTGTGTGTGTGTGTGTGTGTGTGTGACAGAGCCTTGCTCTACTGCCCAGGCTGGAGTGCAGTGGTACTATGTTGGTTTGCTGCAGCCGCTGTCTCCCAGGTTCAAGTGATTTCCTGCCTCAGCCTCCTGAGTAGCTGGGATTACAAACGCCCACCACCACGCCCAGCTACTTTTTGTATTTTTAATAGAGAAGGAGTTTCCCCATGTTGGGCAGGTTTGGTCTCAAATTCCTGGCCTCAAGTGATCTGCCTGCCTTGGCCTCCCAAAGTGCTGGGATTATGGCCGTGAGCCACCGCACCTGGCTACTTTTTTATTCTTTACAACGTGGGCAAGCTGAGGATTTTTCATATCTTTAAGTTCTGTTTCTCTTTTGATCATTAATTTAGCCTTTAATTTGTGTCTCTTCTTTTGCAGTTTATAAGCAGTCCAGAGAAACCATTTTGCCCTCTCAACAGTATTTAGAGATTTCTTTTGCCAAATATCTTATTTCATTGCTTAAAAGTTCCACTTCCCACAAAACACTAGGCCACAAACACAATTAAGCCAAGTTCATTGCAACTTTATAACACGAATCACCTTCCTCCAGTTTCCTATAACACGTTCCTAATTTGCATCTGAGACCCCAACAGAATGGCCTCTGCTGTTTATATTTCTACCAGCATTCTGATCATGACCACTTAGGTAATCTCAAAGAAGACTGAGTGAGGCTTTCTCTACAGCTTTCTTCTTTTTCTGAGCCCTTACCAAATTGTCCTTAAGACTCCTTTCATGGTGATGTCCCTCAGAACTTTTCCAGCCTCTATCCATTACTCAGTTTCAAAGCTGCTTCCACATTTTTAGATATTTGTTATTGTAGCACTCTGTTTCTCAGTAGTAACTTCAGTCATAGTCTGCTCGGATAGCTGTAACAAAGCACCACAGACTGGCTAATTTATAAACAACAGAAATTAACTGCTCACGTTCTGGAGGCTGGGAAGTCCATGAAGGTACCAGCAGATTCAGTGTTGGTGAGGCTTGCTCTCTGCTTCAAAGACAGCGCCTTGCTGCTGTGTCCTCACGTGGCAGAAGGGGCAAGGGGGCTCCCTTGAGCCTCTTTGACAAGGTAATATTCCTAAATCACCTCCTGAAGGCCTCACTTCTTAATACAATCACACTGGGGATTAAATTCCAACATATGAATTTCAGAGTAACACAAACGTTCAGGCGATAACACTGAGTGCTGGATATTTTTGTACCTCTATACATATTTTCTGAGGTTTGTTCTGGGACATATGTAAGTTACCTGGAAGTAGTTTGATCCTTTCAGGTATTTCTTGTAAGAGTTATTAGATGGGATTGGAGCAGAGCTCAGCGTAGGGATAATTATTTTCCACGACCGAGGCAAAACCCTACTGTGTACTCTACCCAATGACTTGTGAGTCCTGTGGTTTTCTAATCTTGCTCGTGGGAATAGGCACTATTTCAAGCCCTGTTTTAACATTGGGTACTTTAATCTTTTTGGATGGTTCTTTCCCTGACCTGGGTAGTTTCCTAACATATATGCATGGATCAGTCAGTACTCACTATACACTTGAAGGGCACTCTGTGCAGATCTCTGGAGTTCTGTCTCTGTGCACTTCCCTCTCCGCTGCTACTTTGTGCTGTGAACTCTAGTCACTTTCTTATTGGACTCACCAGTTGGTTTGTCTTCCCCACTCAGGGAGTCTGCAGAGCTCGGCCTGCTTTCCCCTCTGTGTGCAGAGGTCTGAAAACTCTCTTAAGAGAGCACACTGGGGCAATCCTTTGGCTCAGCTCATTTGTTTCCCATCTGTAGGGGCTCACAGCCTTTGCTGCCTACATGTCCAGTATATCTTGAAAATTTTTGTTTCACATATTGGGTCTGGTTTTTTGTTTTGTTTTGTTTTGTTTTTGAGCCTGATTTTGAGTGACTAACACAAGGTTCTGCAGCAAGGAAAAGGTGGAACTGAGGCTTGAACTCAGCTGGGTTCTGGACAGCCACCATATGTATATTTTTGAGACAGGGTCTCACTTTGTTGCCCAGACTGGAGTGCAGCAGCACCGTCTTGGCCCACTGCAGCCTCAAACACCCAGGCTTAAGCAATTTTCCCACCCCAGCCTTCGGAGTAGCTAGGACTATGGGCATGCACCACCATGACCAGCTATATTTTTTTATTTTTTTAAATTTTTTTGTACAAGTGAGGTTTCTCTGTGTTGCCCAGGATGGTCTCAAACTTCTCTTGGGCTCAAGCAATCTGTCTGTCTCAGCCTCCCAAAGTGCTGGGATTATAGGCATGAGCCATCGTGCCAAGCCTTCGTCTGCTTTTTGTTGTTTTAGATGTGAGGAAAAATCTAGTCTCTGTTATTCTATCTTATGTGCCCAATTTAATTTTAATTGTATTTTACTGTTTTTGAGATGGAGTCTCACTCTGTCCAACCTCCATCTCCTGGGTTCAAGAACTTCTCCTACCTTCCCAGTAGCTGGGGTTATAGTGTGTGCCACCACACCTGGTTAAGTTTTGTATTTTTATTAGAGACAGGGCTTCTTCATGTTGGCAAGGCTAGTCTCAAACTCCTGACCTCAGGTGATTGGCCCACCTCGGCCTCCCAAAGTTCTGGGATTACAGGTGTGAGCCAGTGCACCCAGCCGCGTGTCCAATTTTAAATATAAAAATATATATACTAATTAAAAAAGACATAAAATTAGTCATCACCTTATATTCTAGAAATAACTACTAATGACTTTTTTTTTTTTTTTTTAAGATGAGGTTTCACCATGATTGCCAGGCTGGTCTTGAACTCCTGACCTCAGATGGTCTACCCACCTTGGCCTTCCAAAGTGCTAGGATTACAGGCGTGAGCCACTGCGCCCGGCCAATTGACTTTTTTTCAATGTCTTCCACTAGTCTTGTATGCTGTGTAGTAAAATGGTTTTTGGGGTTGGAGACTTGGGACTAAATCTGCCACTCATTTTCTGCGTCATCTTCTATAAGTTACTAAAACTCTTTAGTTTTGAATTTTTCATCTAAATTGTAGAGGTAATGATAGTTGTATCATTAGTTGCTGCAAGGACTAAAGAAAACTGTAAAACACCTAGTACAGTGCCAGATATATAATGAATGCCTGAGAATGGGTAGTTAATGCTTAGGGTCATGAGTTAGGGAAAAATAAGGCAGAGAGAAGCAGATTTGAGCAATCTGTGTGCCCTGGGAAAAATGCCTTAAACTGTTAGGGTGCCTCCCTGCTGTGGCAGTTTTGGAGATTAGACCTTTGATGCTCGCATTTGGTGGCAGTTCAGAAAGCTTCATGGTTGGGTTGCATGAGAAATGCAGCTGGGGTGGAGGAACACAGGAGTCCCTGTTGAAGATGCGGTCAAGTGGGTATCAGTGTGGCATAATCATCGCCATCACAGAGAAGGAAAATCACACTGACAGAGCTGGGGGAATGACTGAGGGATTGACCCATGCAGCCCTAAAAAGAAAACCCATTCGGTTTTACATACAGATAAAAAATAATCTAATTCAGTCAGTGCAAGCTTCAGTGGACTGGTTCTTTAGTTCTAGAATTGCTTGTTCTTGGGACAGAGAGGAAAGTGGAGTGGTTGATTTCAGCATGAGAGGGCTTTGCTAAAGGCAAATTGAGACTCTTTTTAACCTCTAAGAGCTCTACGCATAATACGATCTAGCTTTTTTATTCTCCCTTGATGGATTTTAAAAATATCATCAAATTACATCATTTGCTGTTGTTACAGTAAATAAAAGTTGAAGCTTTTAACTCCCTATCTTGTTTGGGCCAGACGTGGTGTGGAAGGTGACTCAAGGTCAGTAATTTGGTCTCTGCTCCTAAGTTATCACTCTGTTTTTCTTTCTGTCTTTCTTCCACAGATAAAAGGGGCCCATGAGTACTGTCGTCTGTTGAGTGACTTTCATTTGTAACTTTAAAAGAGGTTGTCTGAAGGCTTAAAAAATTTCCCAAGGTGGGAGTTTTAATATTCAGAGATACGGTCTGCTTTTTGGAAGCTGAATTCTTTTGTTGCTGACAAAAATCAGAAAAGCTCTAGAGTTTGGGGGAAAAGATTCTTGTTTTTAAAATTGCTCCTGAAATCACTGTGTTATTGTTAGAAAAATGTTCACTTTGTGGATAATGGGGACATAATTCCGATCCCCACGCCGGCCCTGCCCCAGGAGCTCAGTGCTGCCTGCTGCCTGCTGCATCGGTTATGAGCTCTTTGTGTTGCCTTTTGAGCTGGGGCCAGGCATTCCAAAATCTCTCTTTCTATTCAACACAGTCACCTTGTGGTTTATATTAAAAAAAATACTGGGGTGTCACTCAAACCTCCTTTTTCCTAAAGGGCAGAAATTAGACACATGGGGACCCCAGTCTTTAATACTGGCTAAGACATGCCACCAAGACCAAGATTATGAATTATGGAAAGAGCACCACTGAAGCAAATAGTGCTTAAACTTGAAACTTTTCTTCCATATCTGCTGTGCATTGCATAGTGCGAGGTTATTTAGGTTTGGCAATATTGGCATGTTGTGCTGGGTAATTCCTTGTGGTGGCGGAGGCTGTCCTTCATTGGATGTTTAGCAGCAACCCTGGCCTCCGCTTCCTGGATGTCAGTAGCACCCTCACATACTTGCGGTTGGGACAACCAAAAAAGTCTTCCGATATTGCCAAATGTCCCTGGGTAGGGCGAGGGGCAAGATCACCCCTGATTGAGAACTGTTGGCACAGTAATTAGAAGGCTGGGCTTGGAATCAGGCAAACCTGGGTAAAATGTGACTGTTGTTTATCAGCTGGATGGCTTTGGGATACTTAATTGACCTTTGAGGTCTCAGTAGCTTTATAGGGAGGTAAAATGGGGATATGATTACCTACTTCACATGCTTGTACTAAGGTCTGAGAGAAGCAATGCCTGTAATAGCACAATGCCTGCCAAGTCTCTTCCTTTGCTGCCTCACCTTCCTCCCTGGATTCCTCATGTCTTACTTCCCCATCAGTTTCTGCTGGTCCTGGTCTTAGGTGGCTCATAATATTCTAATTTTCTTTCTTTTTTTATAGCTTTAATTTTTGTTAGGTTCAATTTTAGTTTTTATATTAATAGAACACTAAAAAATTAAAAGAGAAAAAGGTAATCATCAAATAGTATTTCTTTTTTTTTTTTAAATTATTTTATTTTAGTTTCAGGGATATGTGTGCATGTTTGTTACATAGGTATATGGCATAATGGTGGGGATTGGGTTCTAGTGTATCTATTACCCAAATAGTGAACATTGTAACTGATAGGAAATTTTTCAATCCTCACCCCTCTCCCCCTCCCATCTTTTGGAAGCCCCAGTGTCTATTATTTTCATTCATTTGTCCATGAGTACCTATTAGCTCCCTCTTATAAGTGAGAACATGCAGTATTTGGTTCTGTTTCTGAGTTAGTTTACTTAGGATAATGGCCTCCAGATCCATCCACGTTGCTGCAAAGAATATGATTTCATTCCTTTTTATGGCTGCAAGTATTCTGATTTTTCTTACTGAGATCTGATGTTGTCTTTCATGGCTTGGTTCCTGACCTGTGACCCAGTGGTGACTCTTTTGTTCTATATTAATAGACTTTGGTGCTGGGAAGGTCTGCATAGCATTTGTGGGGTCATGCTTTGTCATCTGAACTACCATCTCAATCTCTTTTAGTCCACTGAATTCAAAGGATCGGGCACACGTATGATAAACATCAGGAAGAATTTCAGGTCACCCAGAGAAAGCAGTTTGGAATATCATGGTGAGAACCTGCTGGAAGGTATTACTGAGAGAAGATAAGATTCACTTTTCTTGGGAATGGATTACACATGAGCACATGGCTCCTGCTTAAAGTTGTTTAGATACAGTCCAGTTTTGGAAGAACAAGAATTAAAGTTCTCTTAATGTTACTGAGAGGAAATGTGCTAGAGTGAATTCTAAAAAGCAGTAATATGTTTTACCACAATAAATCAATAATATTAGAACCTGGTGTACATAAAGAGCAGTGAAATTAGAAATGAAAGATAAATTTGACGTAATCAGGCTCCATGTCCTCTAAACATACTTATCCAACTTCTCTTTTTCTTTTTTTGAGATGGAGTCTCACTCTGTAGCCCAGGCTGGAGTGCAGTGGTGTGATCTCGGCTCACTGCAATCTCCGCCTCCCGGATCCTGGTTCAAGCAATTCTCCCACTTCAGCCTCCGAAGTAGCTGGGGTTACAGGCATGAGCCACCATGCCCAGCTAATTTTTTTTGTATTTTTTAGTAGAGACAGGGTTTCACCATGTTGGCCAGTCTGGTCTTGATCTCCTGACCTCGTGATCTGTCCACCTCGGCCTCCCAAAGTGCTGGGATTATAGTCATGAGCCACTGGGCCTGGCCACTTTTTTACTTTTTAAGAGGCATGGTTTCATTATGCTGCCTTGGCTGGTCTCAAACTTTTGGGCTTAAAGCAATTCACCTACCTTGATCTCCCAAAGTGCTGGAATTACAGGTGTGAGCCACCACGCCCAGGCTAGAAGGCCTGTAATGGTCTAGGCGCAGCATGTGCTCTTGCCACTTCCCTAGGAGCAGAGGTTTTTTTTTTTTTGTCTGTTGCCTTCTCTCTGATTCAATAGATTTTTTATCTGTTCTCTAGGGATGATAAAGCCTAATACTCCCTCTATGAGATAGAGATATGGTAATAACAATAGCAACTCTACAGGGATTTTTTTTTTTTTTTTTTTGAGACAGAGTCTCACTCTGTTGTTCAGACTGGAATGCAGTGGCATAATCATAGCTCACTGCAGCCTTGAACTTCTCTATAATTATTTTTATGATAAAATAGGATTTAAGTTTTAAGGCATCTTATTGATATGTAATAGACAGTTGCTTATTGCATTTCACTCAGTAGTTTCTTCCTCCATTTCTCCATGTTATTTGCAAGGCTGAGCTCTTACATACCCATCTAAGTCATTACAAGTGCTGATTATTACAACTCCTGAACATAACGACACACATGAAAAGTTTTCAGAATATCTTATTGAATATCCTATTTGATTTAAGTTCTATTTAGGGTTACTTAATTTGGGGTGAACACTCCAGAAAGCCCTTCTTCTTGAGAACTGGAATGTGGTAGAGTGCCCCTAAGACAATGTTGTATCTGGTGGGATATTTGCACAAGGCAATGAAGATAGGGAAAATTCACATTACGGTTTAGAGTAGAGGTCACAAATGGAAGGTGAATTGCAAGGCTGGAGGCTATTACAGTTAAGACTATAACCATAGGCAGTGTAGTAAGTGAGTAAGCCTAGTGTTATTTTAGAAAACTCCATGACTATTCACAACAGCAAAGACATGAAATCAACCTAAATGCCCATCAACGGTAGACTGGATAAAGAAAATGTGGCACATATATACCATGGAATACGATGCAGCCATAAAAAATAATGAGATCATGTCCTTTGCAGCAACATGGATGGAGCTGGAGGCTATTATCTTAAGTGAACTAACATGGGAACAGAAAACCAAATGCCACATATTCTTACTTATAAGTGGGAACTAACCATTGAGCACACATGGACACAAAGAAGGGAACAGTATACACTGGCTCCTAATTTAAGGTGGAGGGTGGGAGGACAGTGAGGATTGAAAAATTACCTATTGGATATTATATTAGTCCATTTTCATGCTGCTGATAAAGACATACATGAGACTGGGCAATTTACAAAAAAAAGAGGTTTATTGGACTTACAGTTCCCATGGCTAGGGAGGACTCACAATTATGGTAGAAGGAGGAGCAAGTCACATCTTACATGGATAGCAGGAGGCAAAGAGAGCTTGTGTAGGGAAACTCCTGTTTGTAAAATCATCAGAGCCCATGAGACCCATTCACTATAATGAGAACAGCACAGGAAAGATCCACTCCTATGATTCAGTTATCCTCTACTGGGTCCCTCCCACAAC
>PVKP010035254.1:0-23480 GCA_004027715.1 Plecturocebus donacophilus | reverse complement strand
ATCTAGCACTTGCCCAAGAGTACCCTGTTACATTAACTCTTTTTCTCGCTCTTCTGGCCTCTGCCTCACCATATGGAGCCCCTATCAGGAAGAGTGGCTAAGAGTCAAGAAAGGCAGTGAGCCAGTGGAGCTACGAGATGAGATGGGAAGGACACGTGCCTCTCCCAAGACCCACATTCAAAGAACTCAGTTTCGATGATGCAGCCCCACAGCCCCGCTCCCACAGTGTAACAAAGCCTGAATCCTACCAACCTCTCTCCCACCAGCCTCCCCTTCTACTGTCCTCTTCTCCATTCCCATAACTCTGCTCTCAGATACTCCAGGCCTGACTAATTGAACCCACAGGATGCAAAAAGAAATTTAAAACCTGCAAAGATGTCCAGAATTGCTGGCCACTCTCAAACCAGCACAAGAAGTGTCTTGAATATAAATAAGTGTCTTTAAATAGGTCACCATGCTTTTCTCCATCTTCAACTAAAGTTCACTAATTTTGTCTGATAGTGTATCATATCAATTGCCTTCCTTGGCTATGCTCTCATGGTTTTAGAAGCAGTGAAGTAAACCAGAGACAACCAACAGAGCCTCAAGTGGGAGTCCTAACTTCTAGAGCACAAATGGGACATGGTTGGTCATTAGTTGGTAGACCCACAGGCACAATGGCCTCAAGGGTCATGACTGCCCCCTGGAAAACTCTCAACTATTGACTCCTCTTCTGGACTCACTGAAGGCTTGCCAAAGCAAAAGGCAGCTGTCCAGGTAAGCCACACTCAAGGGAATAAGCCACACCTGCTAACAGGAGTCTTGAAACGACCAATCAGAACACATCCAGAAACAGGTGTTTGCCATGCTCCTGTTCTCCTGTGTTGCGGGAATCAAAACCTGCACTACTTCATTTGATTATCTGAGTTTCTGTGCTATGTGGCTTGCATGTTTACTTTATTATCAAGCAGGCACATGAGGTTGATAATTTCTTATTCCCTCTCACACCTGATAAATGAGCTATAGAGTTGGAAGCCAACTGCACAAAGTCACATAACCAGTTGCCAAAATCAAACCCGGGTTGTTAACCTGGTCACTAAAGAAAGACTCAAGCAAGACCTTTTGGCCCCAGGGCTTCATTTCTTCCCCTCCCCATCTCTATGGGAACCCCCCATCTTCCCACGGGAGGCTATCAGTCATGTCAGCAGCCCTACCCAACCGCAAAGACCTCTTTGTTCCAGGAAACCCGTCCCACCCCCACCCCCTTTATTCTGCCTGACACACCTCCTGCCACCGTTGCTATAGCAACTGCCCAGTGTTATCAGGCAGTCATAGGAGCAGGACACAGGGCACAAGGGAATTGCCATTTTCACTTTTTTCTTGGCCTCAGGCATTTTAGAAAACAAGTTCACCATCCGGAGGCAACTTGGCACCTCCATCCAGAAGCAAAGACAATAGACCTAAAAGAAACTTCCTAGAGAGTTGCATAAAGGAACATGTTTGAGAAGGTATGCCTTAATTACTACCTCCCAGGGAAAAGGAGCTTTTCCAAGAAGCAGTATGTAATTCACTGCTTTTCTGCATGTGTGAGTCTGGTGGAATGGAGGGCTGGAAGAAGAATCTGCGGAACCAGACTACAATCTGGTCTGTGCCTGCCTTGGCAGCTGAACCTGAATGTAGCCTTGATATCTTCATTTGTCAAATGAGGAGAATCTCGAGGCTAAAACGGAGCTGAAGCAGGAAGCAGGAGGTGGGGGAACAATATAAAACAAACAAACAAAAAAGCTTTCTGGTAGAAGCGGACGATGTCTAGAACAAAGCCATTTTGTTTATCACTGTTGTATCACTTACCCTTTGAGGTGGCACCCTTTGCTTAGTGCCAACGACTCTCTGCACCCCTGGAATCCAACCTGAATCCCTCCAGCTGAAATGTCCCCTCCAGCTGAAATGCACCCCCCCTCAACTTCTGATAGGATGGAGCACAGTGAGTAGGCACCCATGTCTCCCCACCTCCAACCTACTAAGGCCTTCTGGGCTCAGTCCCCTCTTCTCTTTGACTTCCTGGCTCAGAGAGCTCAGTTCCTTGAATGAACACAGGCTGCCACACCTTCACCGTCCTCCACTAATTAGAAGCCTCCCCAGGCTTCGCTAGAGGCCAACTACACCAGGGCCTGTGGGCCAATTCCTCTGCCCAGCAACTGGGGGTTTGCCAGCCCCTGCCCTCTTCTCCCCAGTCTTCACCCCTGCCCTGCCTCCCAACAGCCAGGAAGAGATGTGGGGCTGGCAGCCAGAAGAGCCTCAAGGACTGCCAAGTGTCCCTCCCCCCGCCCACAGAAAAAGGAAAGGGAAAAAATTCCTGACTACAGTCGCTCTCTATTTCTTTCCGGGAGAGCTGGCTTTCTGAGCAAGGTCTCCCTCTGAGTCTTGACTGACACCCAGGGGCTGAGCCAGCCCAGATCTTCCCTGGCTTTGTTAAGGAATGGGAGTGAGCAGAGAAGGGGGAGGGAAGAGTCAGGGGTTAGTGGCCAAGGAGGAGGAGAGGCATAGGGAGATATGGTCCATTCTAAAGGAGAAGAAAAAAAGTTGACATCCCATCCAGCCTGCTCTTTGTGAGGGTGGAGACTGGGAGCAGGTGAAATTACTCCAGAACTGAAAACCAACACATTTCTCTGGGCCTACTATCCCACCTGTAAAATGGGCTTTTCTTTTCCTGCCTCCACCATAAAAGCCCTCCAAGGGTCTAAGGCAAGCTTGTCCAACCTGCAGCCCAGGATGGCTTTGAATGTGGCCCAACACAATTTCGTAAACTTTCTTAAAACATGATGAGATTTTTTTGCAATTTTTCTTTTAGCTCATCAGCTATAGTTAGTGTATTTTATGCCCAAGACAATTTTTCTTCCAAGCGGCCCAGGGAAGCCAAAAGATTGGACACCCCTCTTGTCTAATGTGACCATCCATTTGGATTCCAGTGGCAATAGTGTGCTTTGTCCCCAGTCCTGATTTCACCGTAAGTATATTCTGACCCTCAGAGACTCAAGCATCCTCCTCCTCTGCTTTCCTAGGGCCTTGCCTCCTTTGATGCTGGAAAAGAAAGTCTTTGGCATCATTGTGCACAGACAGCCTGCCGTTCAGAGGGCTTTTTGGTACCACAGATGGAATCAGACATTAGGTAGAACCTCAGTACTCAGAAGACACTCCCCCAACCCAGCATTCCTATGGAAAATCCATCAGCCCCTTGCAAAATGGGATGCTGCCTCCCCAACTTAGGAGTAACCCCTGGAGACAATGTAGCAAGAAAACATCGCTTTTTTGGAAAGAGCTTCCAATTTCTTTGCCAGGATCAAGTTCAGTGCATTCTGGCATCCCAGGTTCAGAGATGTGAAAGGACCATTTTCCTGGTGCAGGAAATGGGTCCCATAGGGGGTCCTCACTGGCTTTGATGACTGCACAACTGCACACCCTCAAGCATGCCATATGTGCTAAACGTGCTAGGACCACCTGGATTAAGTTAATACTTAATACTATTATTCTAAAGTCTGGATCCTTGTAGATGTCCCCTGGAAGGCCATCTATACAGAGGACCTTCCCCCACCCAAAGATGTGGCCTCACAGATTCTCCAGAGCTCTGGAGACTGACAGCCAGAAGGCTAGGTCTTCCAGGTTGGCTGGCCTAGTCAAAGAGGAACTCAGCCCTGTGTTACCTGCTTATGAGCAGCAAGGCCAGCATGAGAACCCAGGTGTCCAAGCTACGGGGCCACCTCTATTCCCCCATAGTCCCTCCCACCCCCATTCTAGACACTGCAGAGGGAAGCTCCCATACCAAAAACAGTCAGCCCTAGATGTTAGGACATGGGCCCCAAAGAGCACTGCCTAACTAATCCATTAAAAACGCAAGCCTGGCAGGGCACAGTGGCTCACACCTGTAACCCCAGCACTTCGGGAGACCGAGGCAGGTGGATCGTGAGCTCAGGAGTTCGAGACCAGCCTGGCCAACACGGTGAAACCCCGTCTCTACTAAAAATAAAAAAAATTGGTGGGGCGTGGTGGCGGGCACCTGTAATCCCAGCTACTCGGGAGGCTGAGGCAGGAGAATTGCTTGAACTTAGGAGGCGGAGGTTGCAGTGAGCCAAGATCACTTCAGCCCAGGAGACAGTACAAGATTCCATCTCAAGGAAAAAAAAAATGCAAGACTGTTGGCCTCCAGCCATTTATGTACCATCAACTGCATTTATGTTGCATTTAAAGTACATTTTTATTGCCCTTTCCATGAACAGCCTTGCTACAGCCCTGTAAGGTAGGTTGGAGAAGTATGGATATTTCCATTCACAGGTGAAGAGATGGAAACCAAGTAAATCATCACCAAAATGCAAGAGCTTAGATTTTACTTGTAGTTCATATCTTTACACACGTCTGCATAGTTGACCCAGTGAAGTACTATCAATTTCTGATTTACAAATAAGAAAACTGAGGCTTAGCAAGAAGAAATCTCTTACCTTGGATGATTAGTATGTGGTAGACCACCTGAGATTTGAATCTCCAGAGAAGAGTGGCCTGCCTGACCATTCCAGTTTGGCCTTCATTTAAAGGCCAGCTAACTGTCAAGGAGAAGACATCACTTACCAAGATTATTAAGGCAGTTAACATGCACAAGAACCTACTATGTGCCAGGTACTTGCCATCATCACAGCCGCACTAACATACACCCTGGGAAAGAGCTAAAATCATTGCTATTTTACCAATCATTGCTGGCATTGACGGAAGAGCCTGGCTAACTACTCTAGTATTATTAAGAGACGGGTCTGGCCAGGTACGGTGGCTCATGCTTATAATCCCAGCACTTTGGGAGGCCGAGGCAGGTGGATTACCTGAGGTTGGGAGTTCGAGACCAGCCTGACCAACATGGAGAAACTCTCTGTCTCTAATAAAAATATAAAAATTAACCAGGCATGGTGGCACATGCCTCTAATCCCATCTACTAGGGGGCTGAGGCAGGAGAATCACTTGAACCCAGGAGGCAGAGGTTGCAATGAGCCGAAATCATGCCACTGCATTCCAGCCTGGGCAACAGAGTAAGATTCCATCTCAAAAAAAGAAAAAAGAGAGAGAGAATGAGAGAGAGAGGTGTCTGTACTGGAACCCAGGTCAATATGACAGCAAAGGCCAGGCTGCCCACATCATCATCTGCTACCTGCCAGCTCTTCTCTCAAGAGACCCACCCTGTGACCCTTCTGCCCCTCTTGACTGACCTCTGTAAGCTGGCTACTTACAATTGTGAGGTTAATGCCCCATACATCACCTGCACATGTCAGGTGTCCAGGAACAAAACTTCTGGCTGATAGAGTCAAACGCTTTTCTCTGCCAACAGCGCAACTCCTTGCCTGGCCATGGAGGTAGAGGGGTGCAGTGGGAAGGTACCCAGGTGAGCCTCTCGGCACTTTCTTAACACTGACTCATTCAGTGTCCACACCTGTGAAACAGAGGTAGAAAAGCCCCCCTCACAGGGAGGTGGAAGACAGGAGACAAAGCAGGCACAGAAGCTGGTTCATAATAGGGCGAGGACAGATGCGAGCACCATTAATCTCCTGGCAGCTGCCTGCCATTTCAGCGAAATGCTACCCAGAGACAGGAGAATCAGAGGGGTCTAGAATATTGCTAACCAGGTCACCAGCTTCCCTGATGAATTAAAACATCATCTCCCTCTTCTATGCCTTGATTTCAGCAGGAGCAGCACTAATGCTAACCCCTCTAGGAGAGAATCATCATTCCCTGGCCTATAGAGGTCCTTTCCCTCAAAGCCCAGTCAACCACCCTCCTCATTTAAGGATTCCAGTTTTTTCAAGCAGTATAGTCTCCAGTCACCTACATAGTGTCCTTCTGATTGGATGGATCTCTGAGGAAGGCTGAGACCACTCTATTTTCCATGCCATTTTGGAGCCCCACCCACCTACTTAGCAAGCAGTCAGGTGTTCTAGCTGAGCCGGAGTAGGAAAGGCATGGAAGGGAAAGGAACGGATGGTCTGCAGGGACCAAGAGGACAGGATGGAGAAGGCAGGAGAGGGAGTCAGGAACACAGAGAGAAAGGCTGAGACGAAATGCACTCCCTGCATTCTGAGTTCCTTAAGAAATAAAAATAGGCCGGGCTTGGTGGCTCAGGCCTGTAATCCCAGCACTTTGAGATGCCTGAGGTCAGGAGTTCAAGACCAGCCTGGCCAACGTGGTGAAACCCTATCTCTACTAAAAATACAAAAATTAGCCAGGAATGGTGGCAGGCGTCTATAATCCCAGCTATTGGGGAGGCTGAGACAGCAGAACCACTTAAACCCAGAAGGCAGAGATTGTAGTGAGCCAAGCCAAGATTGCACCACTACACTCCAGCCTGGGGGACAGAGCAAAACCCCATCTCAAAATAAATAAATAAATAAAAATATTAATACAAATAAAAATAATAATTCCCAGATACACAGTCTCAAAAAAGAAAAAACTGAGCTTTTTTCTTTTGGAGAGTGTTCTAGAATGTGGGAAGGACCAACAACAAAGCCAGATGTGGACATGGCCTCACAGCCCCTTTCTGTTCTGCTTCTTCCTCACTCCTTTCAGCAGTCCCCTGCCCTGTCCTTCCAGGCACCGTAGATGTTTACCTGTCCTCCAGTCCCTTTGGTGCAGAATTTTCAAAACTTCCTCATATAAAAATCAAGTAGTTGTGTCCGGGCACGATGGCTCATCCTTGTCATCCCAGCACTTTGGGAGGCCAAGGTGGGAGGATCACTTGAGGTCAGGAAATTGAGACCAGCCTGGCCAACATGGTGAAACTCCGCCTCTACTAAAACTACAAAAATATTAGCCGAATATGGTGGTGCACGCCTGAATTCCCAGCTACTCGGAAGGCTGAGGAAGGAGAATCACTTGAACCCAGGAGGCAGAGGTTGCAGTGAGCCAAGATCACACCACTGCACTCCAGCCTGAGCAACAGAGCAAGACTCCGTCTCAAAAAGAAAAAAAAAAAATTGAACAACTGTACCTCCCATTTTCTATGGCAGTGAACAGCCCAGCTGAGAACCAACTGGAAGCCACCTGATGATGGGGCCAGGGAACAGTTCTCTCCAAGTCAGCCCTCAAAGGTCAGCTAATGAGGGAATGGATATGCTCCCACTTTCAGGTAACCCACGGCATTTTTTTTTTTTTTTTTTTTTTTTTTTGAGACGGAGTTTTGTTTTTGTTGCCCAGGCTGGAATGCAGTGGCATGAACTCGGTTCACCGCAACCTCCACCTCCCGGGTTGAAGCGATTCTCCTGCCTCAGCCTCCTGAGCAGCTGGGATCACAGGCACGCCCCACCACACCCAGCTAATTTTGTATTTTTAGTAGAGATGGTGTTTCTCCATGTTGGTCAGGCTGGTCTGGAACTCCCGACCTCAAGTGATCCACCCACCTTAGCCTCTCAAAGTGCTGGGATTATAGACGTGAACCACCACGCCCAGCCCCCAAGCCTGAAGGAATGATTTGCCTGAAAGTCTAAAAGCTCAGTCGTGAAGTAGGCCAACAGTGAGAACCATCTAAGCCTCTCTCTTCCCTCTGCCTGACAGGAAACTCAGTAGTCCACTTGGCCAACAGCCCTGGTGTAGACAGACCCTCAGGAATACAACAGATAAGTTATCCTCTCCTTCTAGGCTCTACCACCTATTCTAACCCAGAGATTCCTGTGCCTCATTTTTCTCAGATTCCTTAACATTGTTACATAGAATTTTTCTGTTCTCAAATCTCCCTCAAATATCTTGTTTAAAGAAGTGGGTCATTACGACCTTTACACAAAGGGACCTATCGCTGTAAATGCTTTGGGCATATGTGGAAGCTGAGTAGGGAAATTTCAAACAAAGAAGACCCGGATTCTGCAGCTTTCTCAAACTCCAGCGCACCCCTTCCAAGGGGCCCCATCCAAGGCCGAGTGCACACTGCCACACCCTGCTTGGTCTCCTAGACAGGCGCTTGCCCATCTCCTCCTTCCACGAACAGTGGTGACTGGTGACTCAGGCGGTGGCGCTGCTTAGCAGAACTAGTGCTGGGAGCTCTGTCCAGTTGGGGGGGAGGGGAGGTGGAAGGTAGTGGTGTTAACAATCCGTGACAGTAGATCCCACTCATTTCACTGGTCTATTTTACGACTTTGAACTCAGTATGCAAATTTATGCAAGACGAGATGCAAAGCAGTACTGAGCCAGAAGTCCCGTTGCTTTCCCCCCCTGTTTTTTTGAAGCTGCACTGAACCACTGTAAATCAGTGCCTGCCTCTTCCCCCCTTTATTCTTCCCTGGCAACTGCAGATGCAGAGCCTCCCCAAGCCCACTCACCCGCCCGCCCACCCGCCTGCCAGTCTGTCCTGGGACTTTGAATGACTACACATTTCTATAGCACCTTTATACGTGCAGCGGGCCAGACCGCCACTGGGGGGCCCCGCCCCTCAGTATAATCCCCCGCTTTGTACACGGTAGGGAAGGAGGCTGGGGAGATGCTGCGGGGGAACCGGTCCAGCCCTGCCTGAATTTGGAAAGGGCCTGGCCCAAGCCTGCTCCCTCCTTGGCCCCTGACATTTCTAGGCACTTCTGTCCACTCCACCACCAAACACACACACGCTTTTAGAGTCCCAACTTCAAGCAGATCTCAGGGTCTCCTTTCGGTTTTTCTTCCACCCCTTCACCCCAGTCTGACTTCTCAGTTTCTTTGAACCAACAAGCCCCAGCCCATCGTCCCCGTGGGATAGAGGCTCACCACCACCCACTCCTTCCACCCACTGATGTGCCCACCCCCACCCCTGCATCCCTGCCATCCCCAGGAAGCCAGCAACACTGCCCCTGAGTCCCGGGAACAGAGACAAAAGAGCTAACAGCAAAGCCGGAACTGCTGAGGTTCGCTGCCTCGAAATGAGAGGGTATGTTTAAAATTCTCAAAAGCAACCTGCTCAAAGAGGAATGCAGGCTGGAGGGGGTGCTCATTCTTCGGAGGGAAGAGAAGAGGGGCCAGGAGATGGAGTGGGACGCAAAGGATTCAGTGCTAAGATCTCTGTCTGGGGCAGACCCCGCCCAACTCAGACCCAGCACTCTCCATCCAGTGACCCCAGTCTCTGCCCAGCCTAAGACCCTCTCCCGCACAAAAGCCTCCAACCTTGACCCCTTTTTCTTCTGCACCCTTGCAAGCCCCAGCTCCTTCCCAAAGTGCTCCCCTCCCCCAGCCAGACTCTTTCTCAGGCACCCCGACGTTGGTCACTTTTGAGTGCGCCCACTCAGCTTCCAGGCCCGCCCCCCACCTTCCACCCCAGCTTAAAATCCCCGCTTCCCAGGCTGGTGAACAAAAGAAAAATGCGGAAGGCGTCTGGGCACTGGGGAGGAGAACGCAGCTGGGGCAAGCTGGCGGAAGGGAGTCCCATAAGCAGGCAGAAAATCCAGAGTGACATTCTTCCCATGAACTCACCCCATTGTCCCTGGCCTCCCCGACAACTCCCCCATCCCCCCTCCAGGCTCCTGGGAAAAATGAATGGGAGAAAATCTGCTGCATCTGTTCCTGACTAAAGACCCTAACCGGCTTCAAGGATTTGGGAAGTAGAAAAATTGGTTTTCAGGCTTAGAGTGGGACGAACAAAGGGCAGGAAAAAAAATAATAAAACGTTGAAGAAAGGCATCACATAGTTTATTAAAACAGTCAGCAGCCCAACCATTCTGTGAACTTAGACGCCTTGCAGAAAGTTCACCCTGCTGAGGAAGATGTTTAGTTAGTCAGAGTTCAGCTCAGAAAGCGCACAGCACCTCCCCGGTAGGACCTCGAGGGGTGATGAGGAGGAACGCAGGATGGGCGGACGGGCACCCCGCAGTGAAAAGACTTCGTCGGGCCTCCTTCCTTTTCTTGTTACTTTCTAAGAGAAGCAGGAGGGAAGGGTTAACTTCCAGGCAGGCTAGGGAAGGAAGTAAGCCGAGGGAGAAGAAAGGGACTGAGGGGCTCCCCTCGGAGGAAGCCCTAACTTGCTCTGTACTCCAGAGCAAAATGTGCCAGAGAAACAGAAGAAAGAATTCAACTCTGACCCCTAATTCCATTCTCAAGGAGAACAGGGAAAAAACAATAGCAGGCCAGGAGAAGGGGGAGGTGGGGGGTGGGGGGCTTACAAAGACCTCAGAAGCTGAAAAGCAAGCATTCTTGTTTTCACTTTTTCAAGTTTGAGAAACTTAGACTCACTTGCTTTTTAAACAACAGGAGCAGGCAGGGGACACATTTCACCACTGTCTCCAAGAAGAAAGAAAATAATTACAGCTTCCTCCCACCACTGGGGCAGGAGGCTTTTGCAATTAAAAAAAAAAAAAAAAAAGTGAGCGCCTTAGAGCCTAGTTGTGTCCCTCAAATAACTTTTTGGGAGGGATGAGGGCCCCAGAACAAAGAATCCCGGGTCCCCATTGTATCCTACAGGAAGGGGTGGGGGCGGGGGTGGGGGGTGGTAACACATTTCTCCCGCCTTTCGACTTGGGGCCCAGATGCGAAACTGCACAGCCAGGCTGTCGCCGTCCCGGGACTGCAGCCGGCGATCGGGCTTAAGTTACATGGCTTCAGCTGCTGGGAGACCCCTCGCCTACCAAATGCCTGCCCCTTTTATTTTTCCATTCAACGTGGTAGCAAGAGCCCTGTTCGTTCCCTAGGGAGAAATAGTAGTGTTCGTCTTAATTTTTCTCCTAAGCCACTCATCCTACAACGTACCAAGTCCTTTCTTGCCACCTCACAACCCCAGTAGAAGAAAGGGTCCCTTGGGACGCCGGTGCCTCCTCCTAGCCTCTCCTCTTCCAAGGTTCCTGGCGTCATCGGCGCCCGGCAGCCTCCGCCTCCCAGCAGCGACCCCACCAGGACCCCTGGATCCTCAAGCAGTGCCCCAAATAAGCTTGGAGTTCCTACTCCCACGGATCTGACCACTATCCTCCTTCTCAGCAAATCCCTCCTCCAGAATAGAAGTCAGTGTCCGTTCCACGCGGGTAAGACTATGGCAGCAGGGATGTCTTTCCTCTCCCCACTCATCCCCACCAAATCAGTCTCCAGGACTCTTCCACTTGCTCTAACTCCAGTTCCCCTCCCCAGGCCTGACTTTCGGGTCCCGCTCGCCACAGTCCCCATAGATCTGGTGCAAGGTCTCGGCTCTGCCTCCCCTGCAGCAGTCGGTGAGGTCCGGCCGCACGCTTCTCCCCTGCATCACGGCCGCCAGCCGGGCTCCCCGCTACCCTCCAAGTTTCTCCCAACTCTTTGTCCCAGGCCGCGTTACCTGCAACCTGCTCCGGGCTGGCGCCGTTCTCGGCGTCCCGGAGCTTCTGACAAGTGCCCGCGCCCATGACCAGCGCCTGCAGGGGCAGCTCCGAGCCAGGGCGAGGATAGCAGCGCAGCCCCTGGCCGCAGCGCGGGGTGTAGACGCCGCACGCCTCGCCCTCCAGCCGGGCGCACACCGAGCAGCAGCCGCAGCCCGGCTCCCGGACGAGCTCCGCGCAGGGCACGGGGGTGGTTCCCGCCGCCGAGGCAGACGGCGCGACCGGCGGGGGTCCGCAGGCGGCCAGGCGCTCGGGCGTGCAGGGGGG
This sequence comes from Plecturocebus donacophilus, assembly GCA_004027715.1. Classification (NCBI taxonomy): domain Eukaryota; kingdom Metazoa; phylum Chordata; class Mammalia; order Primates; family Pitheciidae; genus Plecturocebus; species Plecturocebus donacophilus. The sequence continues at coordinate 11,916 of PVKP010035254.1, read as the reverse complement.
GCAGCGGAATAGCACTTCGGCGCGCGCCCCGCCGCCGCCGCCACTCGCACCCAGCAGCAGCAGCAGCAGCAGCGGCGGCAGCGACGGCGCGGGGCCGCCCAGTCTCGGAAGCATGCTGGCGATCGGCAGCGCGGCGCGGCGGGCGAGCGAGCGGGCAGGTGGCACGGTTCTGCAGGCGCGGGAGCCGCCTCCTCGACTTCTTCCTCGGCCCTCGCCGCCGCAGCCGGGTCTTAAAAGGCCGGCTTCTCCCCGCCCCCTGCCTTCTCCCCTCCCTCTTTTGGAGACCACCCCCTTCCCCCGACATTCCCGCGCGCGGGAAAGTGCGTGCGCGCACGTCCGTTCGCCCACCCCGCCTCGCCTGCGGGCTCTCGGGGGTCCCCTGCTCTTCCCGGGTCACGTCCCTCCGCCCTCTTCTGGCCCGGCCTCTCTGACTCCTGGAGGAGAATACGGATAACTCGCGGGTTTGGGTAGGACCGGCGTGGCGGTGGAGAGGAGAGCGTGCTTTTGTCTTCAGTTCGCGAGGACTTCGTTTGTGCGCTTCCCATGTGGCCGGCACTGGGCTAACGGCTGTGGAACACAAAGGACATAAGGCACCGTTTTGACCTTCAAGTAGATTTCAGTCGGCTCACACCAACTCCCTCCATACTGGGGTATCACCCGCCACTAGCACGTGGCTCGGAACAATGTCTTGATGTTGGGTGGGCCCTGCGGGGTTTCGGACCCGTCTGACGACTCTAGACCCAACAGCCCCGAATGTTCTTAGTAACTGCTGCAGTTTTCCAAAGCTGGGAGCTCGTGACTACAACCTATGAGAACCCGAAGTGCAATGCCCCGCAAATACTGCTTCCTTTCTCAGCCTCAGACCCCCCTTCTGCCTCCGCCCTCTAAAATAATCCCGTAGCACCCTGGGCCTCCGCCTACAAATTCCGAGGCTTTGTTGCCGGACAGATCCCAGAACCCCTGCTGCAGGGGTCTTGAAGAGGTCAGATCAGCCCTCCAGGTGTGAGAGGCCCGCTCTGGGGTAAGGCCGTTTACGGCTGTCTTCAATAATACAGATGGACAAGGATGGCCTCCTTTCATTGTTCTGTTTCATTTACTGAGCCATCTACCCAAGCTGCCCCCAACCCCCATCATTCCAGGCTAGACAAAGCCTTAATCATCAACCATCCCCTGGGTTGTGGCCCTAACAAAGACCCCTGTCAGAGAGATTCTCTTGGTGAGAGATGGGCCATTAAGCTGCCTCCAGCCCAGGTTTAATCTCCCTAACCTCAGTGCCCCTCGACCCCGCCGCTCTGGCTCTTTCTTTCTTTCTTTTTTTTTTTTTTTTTTGATACGGAGCCTTGCTCTGTCGCCAAGCCGGAGTGCAGTGGCACGATTTCGCTCACTGCAACCTCTGCAGCGAGACTCCGTCTCAAACACACACACACACACACACACAGAGAGAGAGAGAGAGAGAGAGAGAGAGAGAGAGAGAAAGAAAGAAAGAAATGGGAAAATAGAGGAAAATAGGTTGGGGATCAGAAAGTGAGTCCACCTAAGCCAGAGTGCAGGATGCTTGCAGAAAGCAGTTCGGGAGGCAGGAACCCCAGTTGACTGTGTGGAAGTTTGGCTTAATATGCTGAGCAGTAGACATACAGCATCCACGTTTGAGCAAAGGAAGAGATGGACAGAGCTGGACTTCTGGAAATCATTAGCACTACGTAGAGAGCTAATCTGAAAAAAGTAAAAAGACAAAGACGCAGGGAGAGTCGTGGTCATTTCACCTTCATGCTTCCTGATGTCTTGTGCCTGTTTTTGTAATATGTTGCTGTTGCTCCCCCCAACCGCCACTGAGCACCTATAGAGTAGGGACAGGGTCTAGCACAGTGCCATCCAATAGAAACCTGCAAACCACAAATGTGAGCACATGTGCAACTGCAAATTTTCTGGTAGCCATATTAAAATATAGTAAAAAGAAATAGGTGACATTTATTTTAAGAATATACTTAATTTGGCAGTATATCCAAAATACTATCATTTCAATGTGTAATCAACACTAAAATTAATGAGAGATTTAACATTCCTTTTCCTATACTAAATCTTCAAGTTCTTTTTTTTTTTTTTTTTTTTTTTTGGAGACAGAGTGTCGCTTTGTAGCCAAGCTGGAGTGCAGTGGCACCATCTTGGCTCATTACAACCTGCGCCTGCTGGGCCCCAGTTCAAGCAATTCTCCTGCCTCAGCCTCCCAAGTAGCTGAGATTACAGGCACAAGCCAGCATGCCCAGTTAATTTTTGTATTTTTAGTAGAGACTGGGTTTCACCATGTTGGCCGGGCTGAGTCCTGAACCCCTGACCTCATGATCTGCCTGCCTCAGCCTCCCAAAGTGCTGGGATTACAGGCGTGAGCCACTGCGCCCGGCCTAAATCCTCAAGTTTTAATGTGTTTGTTATACAGCACACTTTGGTTTGAAGTAGCCAAAATTCAGTGCTTGATAGCCACGTGTGGCTAGGTAGCTACCAAATTGGACAGGTCTAAATATGACCTGGCACCTGGTAGGCACTCAATAAATATTTGTTGAGTGAATGAAACGTACAATCTCTCAAAATATTCCTGGCAGGGCCCCTCATTCTCTTTCCGTGTTAATTGCAATGCCCAGCAGCTGGGGATGAATGGCTGCGATGAGTCTATTAAGAGGCTAAGGGTGACATTCATTCATTCACGTGCAGCTCCTCACTTATCTTTTTGAGATTCATTTTCTTTCCACCTCCTTTTAAACTTCCTGATCTTTTAGCCAAGAGCGGTGGAGATGAGCAGGCAAAGTAATGCTGACTTGACTAATTCAAAGTTCTCACTGCAATTTCTCTTTCTAATGAGCCTGAAGGCCACACCTAGTTCTTTTCCCCTAGTTCCCAGGTTAATGGCCAATTTAACCTTTCTCCACGCTAAATACACACAAACTCGTAACAAAATAACCCCATCTTTTTAAGGCCTTTCCTAACCTCTCCTGAGCCTCACTCAGAATCCCGCTCCACAAAGGCCAGCTGCTACGGAGGCTTCAATCACAGAGCATCCTCAATCTATGGAAGCCTAGGAGAAGTAGTGGTACTCAGACCAGGACCCAGAGCTGGTTACTGGCTGGCCTAGGACTCAGGCAGTTTGTTTGTTACTGTAGGCCCAGGGCTAGAACAGTGCCTGCACACAGATGCTCAAAGAATATTTGTTGAGTGAATCCAGGTTTTTCTCTCCTTGTCTCTTGCTTTGCCCATCCCACTGTTCCTAGAGCATTCCTCACTTTAGATTTCTCATGAGTCCTCTGTAAAGGTATGTCCTTAGGCTTGACAGCCTGTCTGTGCCCAGCAGTGAGGACTGGTTGAGAGATGGGGACAGGCTAAGACTGGTTTTCTCCCTTCCCCTTAATCCTTGACTTTTTCCATCTCAACTGTGTTTTATAAACCCCACCCTTACATGGTTTACCGTAACTAGGTACCACCTGTACTATTATTTACATAACTTTTTTAAAGTAAGGCAATTCACTCTTTTTTTTTTTTTTTTGCTTATGATCATTTTTAAAAGAAACTTTATATCACTACCATAAATGGAAATCCAGTATAGATGGTAACCATGAAAATAAACACAATGAAAAAAACAATGTTATTTGATTCAAGCTGGATACCGTTGCCTGCTGAAGCTTCTGAAGCTGGTACACTGTCCCCAAGTTAAGAAAGATGAAACAATCTAAAAGAAGCATTCAAATTAAACTAGACCCATGCTGAGATTTTTCTCCACCAAGTCATCAGTAGAGGAATGGCTTTTTTTAAATGTTATTGAAATATACACACAAAAAAGTAGGTAAACTAGATAAATATCTACAAATGGACCACATCACACAGCCAGCTCCCAGATCAAGAAGAACACTGGCCAGACACAATGGCTCACGCCTGTAATCTCAACACTTTGGGAGGCTGATGCAGGAGGATCACTTGAGCACAGGAGTTTGAGACCAGCCTAGGCAACATGGTGAAACCCTGTCTCTCCAAAAAAAAAAAAAAAAACAAGCCAGGCATGACGGCACATGCCTGTAGTCCCATCTACTCAGGAGGCTGGGGGCCTCAGCTGGTTATTATCCTCATGCCCTGCAAAGGTAAACATTGTCCTGACTTCTACTGGTGTGGATGAGTTTTTACATAAATGAAAAAATGACCAGTATTTGTGTCTCCATCTTCATTTGCTTAACATTCTGCAGGTGAGATTCACCCATATTCTTGCATGTAGTTGTAGCTAGTTCGTTATTGTTGGGTAGTGGTCCACAGCAGGACTACATCACAATTTAGTGATCCATTCTATTGTCAAATGGACATTTGAATGGTTTCTAGTTTTTTACTATCATGAACACAGCTGCTGCAAACTTCCCAGAACATGTTGTTTTTTGAGTATGTGCACATATTTCTGTTGGGTCTATACATAGACATGGAATTTCTGGGTCATAAGGTACACATGTGTTCCTCATTAGTAGACAGAGCCAATAAGTTTCGCCAAGTAAACATATGAATGTCTACTCCTATCGGCAGCACCTGGGGGTTCCACTTGCTTCCTATCCTTGCCAACAATTAATGCTTTCCATCTTTTCTCAATTCACCAGTTCTGGTTGAACACTGTCTCTATTCACAGTGGGCTGTTCACAGTGGGGCTTATATATGTATGATAAAATAGGAGGAATTTTTAAAATATAATTTCAACGTTTATTTTAGATTTAGGGGGTGCATGTGCAGGTTTGCTATATGGGTTTGTTGCATGATGCTGAAGTTTGAGCTATGAATGATCCCATCACCCAGGTAATGAGCATAGTATCAAAGAGTTTTTCAACCTTTGCCCCCTCTGTCCCTCTCCATCTAGTAGTCCCCATTGTCTGTCATTGCCGTCTTTATGTCTATGAGTACCCCGTGTTTAACTCCCACTTACAAGTGAGAACATGCGGTGTTTTGTTTTCTGTTCCTGTGTTAGTTCGCTTGGGATAATGGCCTCCAGCTGCACCCATGTTGCTGCAAAGGACATGATTTCATCCTTTTTATGGCTATGTAGTATTCCATGGTGTATATATACCACGTTTTCTTTATTCAGTCCACCATTGATGGGCACCTACGTTGACTCCATGTCTTTGCTATGGTGAATAGTGCTGCAGTGAACATATGATTACATATGTCTTTTTGGTAAGATAATTATATATATATATGCCCCGTAATGTGATTGCTGGGTCGAGTAATAATTCTGAGTACTTTGAGAAATCTCCAAACTGCTTTCTACAGTAGCTGAACTAATTTACATTCCCACCAACAGTGTATAACGGTTCCCTTTCTCTACAGCCTTGCCAGCATCTGTTGTTTTTTGACTTTTTAATAATAGCTATGTTGACTGGTGTGAGATGGTATCTCACTGTGGTTTTGATTTGCATTTTTCTGATGATTAGTGTTGTTAATCAATTTTTCATATGTTTATTGACTGCTTGTATGTCTTCTTTTGAGAAGTGGCTGTTCATGTTCTTTGCCTACTTTTTTTTTTTTTTTTTTTTTTTTTTGAGACAAAGTCTTGCTCTGTCGCCAGGCACCAGGCAGGAGTGCAGTGGCACAGTCTCAGCTCACGTAATCTCTGCCTCCTGGGTTCAAGCAATTCTCCTGCCTCAGCCTCCGGAGTAGCTGGGACTACAGGCGCGTGCCACCACGCCCAGCTAATTTTTGTATTTTTTTTAGTAGAGACCGGGTTTCACCATGTTGGCCAGGATGGTCTCCAACTCTTGACCTCGTGATCCACCCGCCTCAGCCTCCCAAAGTGCTGGGATTACAGGCATGAGCCACCACACCCAGCCCTTTGCCCACTTTTTAATGGGATTATTTGTTTTTTTGCTTGTTAAGTTTCTTATAGCTTCTAGATATTAGACCTTTGTCAGATGCATAATTTGTAAATATTTTCTCCCATTCTGTAGGTTGTCTGTTTACTCTGTTGATAGTTTATTTTGCTGTGCACAAGCTCTTTAGTTGAATTAGGTCCCACCTGTCAATTTTTTATAGTTTGGGGTCTTACACTTAAATATTTAATGCATCTTGAGTTAAATTTTGTATATGGTGAGAGGCAGGGGTCCAGTTTCATTCTTCTCCATACAGCTAGCTAGCCATCCCAGCACCATTATTGAATAGATACTTTCCTCATTGCTTATTTTTCTCAGCTTTGTCAAAGATCAGATGGCTGTAGGTGTGTAACATTATGTCTGGGTTCTCTATTCTGTTCCATTGGTCTATGCATCTGTTTTTGTACCAGTGTCATGCTGTTTTGGTTCCTGTAGCCTTACAGTATAGTTTGAAGTCAGGTAATGTGATGCTTCCAACTCTGTTCTTTTTGGTTAGGACTGCTTTGTCTATTTGGACTCTTTTTTGGTTCCATGTGAATTTGAGTAGTTTTTTTTTTTAATTCTGTGAAAAATGACACTGGTAGTTTGACAGGTATAGTTTTGCTTTGGGTAGTCTGGTCGTTTTAACAGTATTGACTCTTGGCCGGGCACAGTAGCTCCTGCCTGTAATCCCAACACTTTGGGAGGCCGAGGCACATGGATCACCTGAGGTCAGGAGTTCAAGACCAGCCTGGCCAACATGGTGAAACCCCGTCTCTACCAACAATACAAAAATTAGCTGGGCGTCCTATTGCACACCTGTGGTCCCAGCTACTTGGGAGGCTGAGGCAGGAGAATCACTTGAATTCAGGAGGCAGAGGTCCAGTGAGCAAGATGGTGCCACTGCACTCCAGCCTGGGATATTGAGCAAGACTCCATCTCAAAGAAAAAAAATATATGTGTATGTGTGTGTGTGTGTGTATATATATATATATATATATTATATATATATATATATATATAGAAAGAGAGAGAGAGAGAGAGAGAGAGAGAGAGACTTCTAATCCATGAGCATGGAATGTTTTTCCATTTGTTTGTAACATCAAAAAAAAATCTGTGATTTCTTTCAGCAGTGTTTTTGCGGTTCTTCCTGTAGAGACCTTTCACCTCCTTGGTTAGATGTATTCCTAGGTAACTTCTTCTTTTTTGTGTGTGTGTGCTTTTTTTATATTTCCAACTTTGATTTTACCTTCAGGGGTACATGTACAGAATGTGCAGGTTTGTTACGTAGATAAGTGTGTGTCAGGGTGGTTTGCTGCACACGTCATCCCATAACCGAGGCATTAAGCCCAGCACTCATTAGCGTATTCTTCCTGATGCTCTCCTTCCTTCCCCCAACCCTCTAACAGGCTCCGGTGCATGTTGCTTCCCACATGTGTCTATGTGTTCTCATCATTCAGCTCCCACTTATAAGTGAGAAAATGGGGTATTTGGTTTTCTGTTTCTGCATTAGTTTACTGAGGATAATAGCTTCCAGCTCCATTCATGTTCCTGCAAAGGACATGATCTTGTTCCTTTTTATGACTGTGTAGTATTCCATGGTGTATATGTGCCGCATTTTCTTTAACCAGTCTATCAATGAAGGGCATTGAGGTTGATTCTATGCCTTTGCTATTTGTGACTAGTGCTGCAATTAATATACATGTGCATGTATCTTTATAATAGAATGATTTCTGTTCCTTTGGGTATATACCCAGTAATGGGATTGCTGGATCAAGTAGTATTTCCACCTCTAGGTCTTTGAGGAATCTCCACACTGTCTTCCACAATGGTTGAACTAATTTACATTCCCACTAACAGTGTAAAAGTGTTCTTTTTCTCCCCAACCTCACCAGCATCAGTTGTTTTTTAACTTTTTAGTAATAGCCATTCTGACTAGTGTGAGATGGTATCACATTGTGGTTTTGATTTCTATTTCTCTGATGATCAGTGATATTGAGCTTTTTTTCATATGTTTGTTGGCCGCACATATGCCTTCTTTTTGAGAAGTGTCTATTCATGTCCTTTGCCCACTTTTTAATTGGGTAATTTATTCTTTCTGTGGCTATGGTAAATGAAAGTGTGTCCTGGATTTGGCTCGCAGATTGAATATGATTGGTATATAGACATGCTGTTGATTTTTGTACATTGATTTTGTATACTGAAATTTTACTAAGTCACTTGTCAGTTCCAGGAGGCTTTGGGCAGGATCTTTAGGGTTTTCTATGTATAGAATCATATCAGCAGTGAAGAGCGACAGTGTGACTTCTTTCTTAACTATTTGGATGCCTTTTCTTACCTTCTCTTCTCTGACTGCTCTGGCTAGAACTTCCAAATAGGAGGAATTTTAAAAGAGAATCACATTATACAGTTTTATGTCATGTATTGTAAATGAATATGTTAAGTAGCACCTAAAATCATACCTTTTTAAATCTTTTTTATTTTTTATTTTTTTGAGACAAAGTCTCGCTCTGTTACCCAGGCTGGAATGCAGTGACGTGATCTCAGCTCATTGCAGCCTCCACCCCCTGGGTTCAAGCAATTCTCCTGTCTCAGCCTGCCAAGTGTCTGGGACTACAGGCACCTACCACCACACCTGGCTAATTTTTATATATTTTTTAGTAGAGACAGGGTTTTACCATGTTGGCCAGGATGGTCTAGAAATTCTCACCTCAAGTCATCTAACCATCTCAACCTCCCAAAGTGCTGGGATTACAGATGTGAGCCACCATGCCTGGCCATCATAATTTTTTTTAAAGATGGGGTCACTATATGTCACTCTGGCTGGAGTGCAGTGGTTATTCACAGGCACAGTCATAGCCCTCTGTAGCCTCAACGTCCTAGGCTCAAGTGATCCTCCTACCTCAGCCTCCCAAGTAGCTAGGACTGCAGGCACATGCCACCACGGTTAGCTCATATATTTTTTTATCATGGGGAGTTTTGAGGTTGAGTTTTAGTTGTTTCAAGAGGAAAGGAAGAAGCATAAAAGGATAAGAGCATTGCTTGAGCAGAGGAAATGTCCTCTAGTTTTTATACATTCCCCTGGGATTTGCCAAAGACCAGCACTCCCTCCTCCTTGGTAAACCCTGAAGCAAAATAAACGGGTAAGAACCTCTGGCTTTTCTGACCCAGTTCCTTGGTGAGAAACTTCCTAATGGAAATCAGGAACATCACTATGGAAAAGATGAAGAATGGAAAATGTGCTGTGGTGAAACTAAGGCCAGGGCTGCATGTTCTGTGGTGATTTTCTGAACAAGCATCAAGTGCCAGGTCAACAGCTCGATCTGATCACTGTCATCGTCTTTGTCTTCAGAAAATCTTAGCCAAGTGCCTCCTCCCAGATGATAGATTGGGCTTTGTATGGCCCGCCATCTAGAAATTGCTGACCAGGTTTGATGACTCCACAGTGACCAAAGGGAAAGGACACAAAAGAAAAGAATCAGAATGTGAGCCCTGGAGGTAGGTAGGAGTTAAGTAAAAAAGGGCCTTAGGACAGAGCTGCCTGGATTCACGGCCAACTCCTCTGCTACACGGCTGTGTAATTTGGGACCAGTTATTTAACCTCTCTGAGCCTCAGTTTCCTCATCTGTAATAAGGGGATGATAATAGTACCTGTTTCAGAGAGTTGTTGCAAAGAGTAAATTGGGCCGGGTATGGTGGTTCACGCCTATAATCCCAGCGCTTTAGGAGGCTGAGGCAGGTGGAACACTTGAGGTCAGGAGTTCAAGACCAGCCTAACCAACATGGAGAAACCTCATCTCTACTAAAAACACAAAATTAGCCAGGTGTGGTGGCACATGCCTGTAACCCAGCTACTGGGGAGGCTGAGGCAGAAGAATCACTTGAATCCTGGAGGTAGAGGTTGCAGTGAGCCAAGATCACACTACTACACTCCAGCCTGGGAAACAAGAGTGAAACTCCTTCTCCAAAAAACAATAAGGCAGGGTGCGGTGGCTCACACCTCTAATCCCAGCACTTTGGGAGGCCAAAGCGGGCGAATCACCTAAGGTCGGGAGTTTGAGACCAGCCTAACCAACATGGAAACACCCCGTCTCTACTAAAAATACAAAACAAAATAGCTGGGCGTATTGGCCCATGCCTATAATCCCAGCTCTCTGGAGGCTGAGGCAGAAGAATTGCTTGAACCTGGGAGGCGGAGGTTGCAGTGAGCCGAGATCACACCATTGCACTCTAGCCTAGGCAACAAGAGAGAAATTCCGTCTAAAAAAAAAAACACACATACACACTAACAACAAAACAGAATAAAAATCAGGCTGAGCACAGTGGCTTATGCCAATAATCTCAACACTCCGGGAGGCCAAGGCAGAATTGCTTGAGGCCAGGAGTTCAAGATCAGCCTGGGCAACACAGTGAGACTCCATCTCTACAAAAAATTTAAATTAAAAAATTTTCCAAGCTGGGTGTGGTGACTCACACCTGTAATCCCAGCACTTTGGGAGATGGAGGTGGGCAGATCATGAGGTCAGGAGTTTGAAACCAACCTGGCCAACATGGTGAAACCCCATCTCTACCAAAAATACAAAAATTAGCCAGGCTCATGATGGCTCACACACCTGTAATCCCAGCTACTCAGGAGGCTGAGGCAGGAGAATCGCTTAAACCCAGGAGGCGGAGGTTGCAATGAGCCGAGATAGTGCCACTGCACTCCAGCCTGGGCTACAGAGCGAGATTCCATCTCAAAAAAAAAAAAAAAAAAAAGAAAGAAAGAAATTCAGGCATGGTAGGGGGTGCCTATAGTTCTAGCTATTAGGACTCCAAGTAACCAGACCTGGTCATTTTAGCTTTGGTGAATGGCACAACCATTTAATAACTGTGTAAACATACACCTCTGGATGGTCTCTAGGAACCATAAAGTCTGAAGCAGCCACAAGTAACCAAGTGGCCACAGAAAGAAGTGAAACAACTTGTTCCTGCCTCAAGTATTGCTCTCCCTCTGCAACCTGCAGCCTGCAACCATTGTTCCTGCACAGCCTTGTGGAATATCCCCCTGGACATTGGGTTTCTCAAGACCCTCACCCCTATAACTATGTAATTTATCTCACCCTCCACTCTGCTTGCAACTGATAACCCCTACCCTTATGATCATGCCTGTTTGTAAAAGATAATCCATACCCTTGTGGACCATGCATCCTGTGACACCCTTCCCCTCCCACCTTTAACTAACCATTTGCCCCAACCTATAAAACCAACTCCTACCCCACTGCCCTCCGCTGATGCCCTTTTTGGTCTCAGCCTGCCTGAACCCAGGTAAATAAACAGCCATGTTGCTCACACAAAGCCTGTTTGGCGGGGGGTCTCTTCATTCAGCATGTGCATTTTAACACTAGCCACTCAGGAGGCGATACTGGAGCCCAGGGATTCAAGATTACAGTCAGCTAGGATGGCAGCACTGCACTCCATTCTGGGTAACAGAGTGAGACCCTGTCTCTAATCTTAAAATGTTACAAAAGTTTTAATAAGAGTAAATAAAACAATCAAGCTGAAATTCTTAACCCACTGCCTGGTATGCAACCTCAGCCAAAGATAGTCCTGCCAGTATGATTGCACTAGGCACGTGGGAGGCGCCTGTGTCTTTTGGCATGGTGCAGGAGTAGAGTATGATGTTTAGAGTTCCTCAGGGTGAGGTCAGGAAAGCACCACAGCCTTCCCTCTGTAAAGCTGGGAAGATGTTTGCAGAGGAAGGAGAAATTCAAAGGAACTGCTTGGGTAGACGGGATTGGAGTTGTTCCCCAAAGTGTAATGAAGCAAGAAAAGCATGGATGCATATTGCTTCCAGCAAGTGTGCTAGAAACCGGAGCACAGGGGTACTCACAGGCCTGGAAGAAGGCATGGAAACCAGCCATGGGGATTTGGAATCTTAACCTCACTGTAAGTCAAAGGCCTGGCTGGTCTGCACGGCCTGGGTAACAGGCAGGGAGGTGTGGTGACAACAGGAAGAAAGGAACAAAACTAACAGCAGGAAGTCTGTGCAGAGACTTTTACACGTGTTATTTAATTC